>JAXGGA010013191.1:0-36067 GCA_038373865.1 Uloborus plumipes
AATTTTCCACATCATAGCTAACAACATTGAGAAGCAAAAATTCAGAAATCTGATATGTAAAATCAGGGGACTTTAACATGAAGACATTTAACAACAGTTTGAGTATGAAAGGGATCCTTAAAACAAGTAGACATTTCTTAAGTTAAACCTGTATAAGACCTAAAATTTGGTCTTGGGAAATCCAGCAGGCCTAGAAAATCTGAAAGTTATTGCTATTATTATTTGTTTGAAGTTTTTAAAAATAAAACTTCGACATAAAGAAAAAAAGGTTGCTTAAGTTAGTTTTTTCTTCTTGTAGATAAAAAAAAAATCCTTGCAGTAGATAAAAACTCAGGAAGTGCAGAGAACAATTGAGGATGTTTTTTTTTTTTTTTTTTTTTTGGGGGGGGGGGGGATAAAAATGTTAAAATGAAGGCAAATGAAATAAACATGTTTCAAAAATGATTAGACGGATACAATTTTCACTCCTTCACACTTATCAATCAAAAAAGGTTTCATTTTTGCAATTACAATTTTTGAAAAGGGTTTGTCTTGTTTCCACAATTACAGTTTCTATCATACCCTATTCAACGAGAACTGATAGTAGAAGTAAACAAAGCAACGTGACACTTGGCGATACTGCTGTTTGCTTGGCGCTTAATATGAGTGAAAACAACGCCAACCAGATAAGCGAAATGTTCGCGCACGTTTTCCCCTTTTTTTCGGGTTTTGATAGGAAAACTAAAAGCAATGTTTTTCAAACGCTGTTCATTTTTAACAACTGAAATCAATCTATTTTACGATGTAAAGCATTAATATATGTTGTCAAAATAGCATTGGTTTTAGGAATTTACTTCCATAATAAATATTTGTAAGAAATATAAACAATCACTCTGATTGTATTGTATCTATAAACAATCATTGGAAATAAAGAGGAGGTAATGAAAATTGTACGAAGCCCCCCCCCCCCCTCACTTCTTTTCATCATCTTCTCTCTGTATTCCCCCCCCCCCAAACTGTCATTAAATATTTATTATTTTCTTTTCTTTGCAAAAGTTTTTTTAGTTCATGCGTCATTTGCTTTATTTCAATCCAGAATTGTTCTACAAATATCACCGCAAAAAGTTCTTTAAAAAATATTTAAGAATATTCCGAGAATTTCTGAAATTAAAAAAATATAATTGCTATATGATTTCTGTATTGCATTTTTTTCCGAAGATTCTCCAACACATGCATTTGGTTCATCTAGTTTACTTCAACCAAAAACTTGTTTTAAATTCTATAGTGACATCTTATCCCGATCACGAGAATCTGAAGATTAGATTTTTTGATTGATAAATATCGTTTGTTGATACATACTTTTTGGATTTCAACTTCATTAAAAATTTAAGGTAATTGGTACCCATCCCCCACCCCTCCTCAAAATAAATAAATGTTTGCCTATAAAACTTTAAAACGTAGACACCGAGGCGGCCCTTTGGAGTGCAATAGGAGTTCTTGGGGTCTTTGTGCCGCCAAAAGCCCCGGATTTTTAAAAGACACGCTGTGGTATCCCCAGGGGCACGGGTCCCATCCAGTATTGTCGCGTTGTTCGCACATCGCTAAAACGCCGCCACTGAGTAGAAATTAACGCCCGAACAGCTCTTGATGTCTCAAGTGTATAGTGTGCGGTGAAGTGTGTATTTCGACGCTAAGGGAGGTGTCCGAGATTGTCACCACGCTCATCAACAACAATATATGTAACGTCAATGAAGGTGCCTTCTTGTCTGTTCTATTATTTGAAATATTTGCTTGAATTATCCCCCACAAAATGTGGAAGGGCGATCTGTCCAATAACCATCTTGTGTCCTTCAAATCGTGGTCTCACTTGTTCTTCGGCCTCTATTTTGACACTACGCAGAGCGCAAATATTTTCGAAGGTTGTATTATTTATTTATTTGAATTCATTTATTTATTTTTACTCAAGCTAAATGAACATTTTTGGTGAAGAAATGTTTGTATTTATATCTTTAAAACAAAACATAGATCCCGCTCCCCGATTCCTTTAATAAATCATGTTTTCCAACAAAATATTTTCGTAGGTTATAATTTTACTGAGAAAACATTTTTTTTTTCAAAAAATAATGGTATTCTCTGAAAGTAGAAAAAGTACTTTTTTTCTGTAAATTTGTATGTAGAGCGATTTTTCTAAGTTGTTCGTACTGACTTCCCGTGACTTTCTTTTGGGGCACTTCTCGCTACGAATGAAGTGCAGTCGAAATTCAAAGTAGAATTGCCAATCGGAGGAGTAACTTGTGAATGTGGCAACCCTTTTTGTTTACTTCTACTATTAGTTCTCGTTAAATAGGGTATAGTAGTTTTACTCCATATTAATACCAATTACAATTTGTTTTTTAACTTTTTTTATTCTTATTACACATGTGATTTTGTTATTTTTTTAACCAACTTCTAACTAGATCAATAACATTAAAATTCACGAATCAAACATTTGAGGTTTTCTATATTTTTCAGTCAGACTTTTAGAGTAATTAGTCAAACAGTCAGACTATAGGTATAAGATTTTTTTAGAATGTGTCACTATTTATTCGCGTTTAGCGCTTTGATAAAAGGGTTGAATTAAAATCTGGAAAATGTCCACATTTTAAACTGCTGCTTGAGAAAAAATGTCACAAATTTTACCCTCTGTATGAGTTGATCCAATAAATTTGAAAATTTATTGTTTTCACTAAATTGTGCAACATTAATCAAGTATATATAGTAACTGTTTCATTAAAAGTACATCAACTTTCTAAAAAGTCCATTAATGATTGTTTAAGGATTTTACACTTGCCATATTGAAATTTTCAATAATGATCCTTAAGTTCAAAAATTCAGAATAGTTGCGGTATTAAAAAAAAACACTGCCTTAAAAAACCCCAAACAAAACGAATTATGACAACTTACCAATTTACTTTGACATTACTCGATGTTAAAAACAACCTACATATGAGCCTTTACTTAAAAACTACTTACTTAATGTTTCAAAAAAAAAAAAAACTTTTACCATTTTTGAAATAAGGTTATTTCATGAAATTCGTACAAGAACTCTTTCAAAAATGATTTGCTTCCAAAATGATCATCAACCATGAAAAAAGACCAACTCTACCTCTCCTTCAATTGCTTTAGGAGGATGAAAGCTTGACAAAAAACAGTATTATAAGAACACCACCATCATATGATTCATGGATTATTTTCACAACCAATTATCTACTAGATTTTATTTTTACATTCTTAAGTTTTTTCTGAAAATTGCGTTTTAAAAGGAGAAAAAAAAATAGCTTCTTTAAAGTCTTAACAAAGAGGGTAATTGAATGTATAATGCTTACTATTAAGATGAAAGGCAGCTGAAGATTTATTAATACATATAATGAACCTTTGCAAAACATTATTTCTTAAGTACAATAGTATTCTATTGACAAATTTAAGTGAGAAAAAAAAGGAGAGAAACTTACAAACTATCTTGTGGATACCAAGAAGATCCAAACAAATTAAAGGCTTTTGAGAAGATATCATTGTAGATCAAACCAGTATAAACAGAGAAAACTCCCATCAACAATATTATATATCTGCCATTGAAAAATGTCAACCAAATCTAAAAAGAACACAAAAACAATATAGCTTTCAAGTTACTGAGAGTGTTTCAGCATTCATATTTAATTTATCAGACAAAATTAGCTATTTTTAAAAAGCTTTTTTCAACAATTAAGCATACAGATGCAGAAATACATAGCAATTCACATGTTCGAAACTTCCATTCAAATTATGCAGTTTCTTTATTTTTAAACTGGTCTATTTTATGAGCATTGGTAGTTAAAGCAATATCTTTGCTATATTTTCTAAGCACTAAAAAAAATTTTCCCTCCATACATTTTCATAATTCCAAATTAAAAACAAGAAACGATTCACAGAATTTCAAATCAAACTTATAATGAAAATTCGTTTGAGTGCATTAATACATTCCATAATGCATATCTTTTTATGGGAATATTTTCTTGCATTTAGTATTTTTTTGGCAAACATATAAAACATTTCTACTTCAGCCATTAATGAATAAGTTATTAAAAGTGTCAAATCTTAATTACTTTAATCTGCACTGAAACTGCTTTCCATGAGAAAAATATCTGACCTCCCCCGCCCCCTCCCTCAAAATTTTTCAGATGAGCACCAATGAATCTTTTCCACCTTTTCAGTTAATTCGCACATAGAAAAGAATAGAATAAACATTTCAACTTACATTTACAGCTTGTTTTATTGTACCAGTTGGAGTAAATTTGTGATAGGCATTGCAAATACCCATTTGTTGGAACTATGATTAGTATTAAAAGGCCAATGATCAAATCCTTTGGTAACCCTAATGTATGAGCCAGCATATATAAATAATAATAGTAATTAATTTTAAATATGAAAAATTATTTTGTTATTCATCATTTTCAGAGGATTTTTTTTTCTTAGCAAAAAAATTCACAGAAGATAAAATTGCCGCACATACTTCATTATCAGTGCGTTCTGAAGCAAGACCTTTTTCCTTTAAAACCATCCAACCAGCAAAAAGCGACATTATTAAACCATGACCAGCATCGCCAAACATCACAGCAAACAGGAATGGAAAAGTTATAATTGTGAAAAGAGCTGCAAAAGAGAGAGTATGACTTACAAAAATTATTTCCTACACTATTTTAAATGAGAAAATTTGAAGTGATGAAATATTACACAGAAATGATGTGATTTCTGTTAAATAAAAATGAAAGAATATGTACTTACCTGGATTAACTTCACGATAATTGGCGACACCATATGCATCCACAATATTTTGGAAACCTTGACTAAATTTATTGGTACGGTTAAATGTTGGAGGTACTTCAGCAGTCTGCATTTTGTGTAAAATAGAAGGAACACTACCACCACTAAGCTCCTGAAAGAGATTAAAATGCCTTTTTAAATTTTATTTTTTAAATTGTAAGGTATACTGATCAGTGAATGAACACCTCAAAAACAAAAAGAATATTCATGAAGAACTAAAAATACGAAAGTCTTGAATGTATGAACTTCCCCCTCCCACACAGGACAATGTGACTTTTAATAATAGCGATTGAAAAATCTCATACCCATCAGCCTCAATTTAACTTATCCAGTAAAACCAATAAATTACTACCAAACCTACAAGTTAATGTATGCATGTAAATGTTGCATAAAAGAAGTTATTCAAGCAGATTTCTTTCTTTCTTTTTTTTTTGTTTTTTTTTTTTTTGCTCTATGTTTAAGTGAGAAAGAAAAGATTGATTTTCATTGTTTTACAATGACTAAAATATGTTTTAGAATTTTTATACTTTCAGGTTCAAGAGCTTGACAACATGGCTGAAATGTACAATCCCATCCAATTCGCCATTTCTGTCAGATGTCTTTTTATCCATCAGCTTTTTAGTTTTCTTAACTGAAAGTGGGCTTCTCATAACCCACAGTTAGCACTAGAAACAAGAGATCCCCACAAATTCCCCCCAAAATTCAACCCAACAAAAGTCCAATTGCAAGTAGCTCCAACAGAAGTAAAACTTAACCTCTTAATCATGGAAAAAACTCCATGTCTTTTAGGGCTGCGACATCGATGTCGATGTTTTGGAAACATTGATGTTTTTGCTAAAACATTGATGTTTGAGGGTCGATGTTTACCCAACATCGATGTTTGGGTTTGATGTTTTTTTCGATGTCGATATTTTATAACCCAGAAAAAAAAGCTTGATAAAAATATGCCACATGCAGACGTACTAAAAAGTTTTCATCCCTAATCAGAAGTTTCAGCATTAATCTCATTAGAAAACATTTTCTATGATTATTATCGATGTTTTGCTCTCGATGTTTCTAAAACATTTGATTTCTAATTTGCTTTCGCCATTTTTTCAGTAATTTTTTTTTTTTTTCGTTATAATTCTTTATGTGAATGTTTTATATGTGAGCAAAAAAAAAATCATCAAAATATGCGGCCAAAAGTTATATTGTTAATCAGCCGTTACACTATCAATCTCATTAGAAGATGTTTTTGATAGTTACCATCGATGTTTTTTAATGACCACTGCTTCGCGTTCGATGTTTTTTTTTTCCTTTCCATGTCTGTTTTACACTTCAGCAAAATGCAATAAAAATATGCAATAAAAAAGATTCATCTTTAACAGTTGCAATATCTATTGTATTGAAATAGATTTTAAAAAAAATACTACTGATGATTTACGGTCAACGATTTTTAAACATTGTTGTTTTTGTTTTGCTTTAGAAATTTTTTTCGATAACGGTGCTTTACATTTCAATAAAAAAAGTTTCATAAAAATATGCGATAAATAAAAGCTTTACAATTAATCAACAATTGCAGTATCTATCTCACTAAAAAAGTTTTCTACAATTGACATCGATATCATACAGTTGATGTTTTTCAGGAGACAAAAGATAAGTCTAATTGAGTGATCTAAAGAGGCGAAATGTATTGGTGAGTTACTGTATTACTGTTTATTTAAATGTGTAAGTAATTTTTATAAAAAAAGATCAATGTTTTGAAACATCGATGTTTGAAAACATTGATGTTTTTTGGTCGATGTATCAATGCCATCGATGTCTTATTTTCGAAACATCGATGTCTTGAAACATCAATGTTTTGCCTTCGATGTCGCACTCCTAATGTCTTTAGTGCAAATCCCGTAACCTCTAAACATTTTTCTGCAACTGTAATAACTAATAGGGCAATTTTAACAGTTTTTATGACTGTAAAATGAAGTTTTTGAACACTTTGTAGAGGAATGTGGAGCAAAATGAAATCGTTAAGATAACTTCCCTTTTTCAAAACAAATAAAAGGGATAGTTGTTTTAAAAATTTCAGTTGATTAAAAAAGTACAATATTTTAAAATAAAACTTGCATTGAAATATTTTTTATTTAAAAAAGGTGGAAATTTTTCACTTTTTTTGCATTGGGCAAAGTGAAGAATAAAAGATTTTTCTTCTAAAATATTTTCTACTTAATTATAAAAAATATTTTTTTCCAATGAATGAAATAAATGAGTAGATAAATGAATAAATAATGAAATAATAAACAAATAAATAAATATACAAAGAAATTAATTAGTGAATAAAATAATAATTGAATAAGAAAATAAGTGAACGAATGAATAAATGAGTGAATTGGTAAAAGAAAGTAAACAAATTGATAAATGGGAAGCATTATACCATTTTATGTTGCCCCACATCTCCCTAAACAGCTTTTAACGTTTTGGATCCGGGCTGTTTATATAGAAATTTTTCTTTCGACCCAGGTAGTACGACAGTTTAACCATAGATTTCTTTTCTTTTGAAAAGAGAAGGTATAAACTGTTGTACCAGACATATGAAACTTTGAAAAAATCCCCGGCTCCAAAGGATTCGAGTGAAAATTTAAACCCCGTCCTCTAAACTAGACGAGACTTATGGTACAACATGTGTACCGCCCGGTTCCTAGGGGATAACAGAGAATTTTAAATTATTATCCACAATACCAATATTATCTGAATTAACATTATGACACATATTCACAGGGGTGATTGTGAGTTCATGAAAAAATACCTGAAAGTTTTGAAGAGAAAATGTGTGAGTGGGGGGGGGGGGGGTGCTTTTTTCAAAAAACCAAGGCCCCTATTTTATGATACGTATATAATAATAAATTGCCTTTCATAAAAAACAAGACACATTTCATATATTCGAATAGTTTCAAGTAGTTTTTAGTCAAAAAAAAAAAAAAAAATAGAATGGCATCTTAACATTTTTGTTTGGTGCTTATTTTGGTGGTTATTAGTTATTATCGGAAAATCACCGAAAATTCGAAAAAAAAAAAAATACCGAAGGTGGGAAGGCAAAAGCATAATTGAAAATATTTCATTTCCGGTATTTTCGAACATGAAAATACCAGAATCGATCATGAAAATACCGGAAATCCGGTATTTTGTGTTCCGGTAAAATACCGGAACACAATCACCCCTATATTCATCAATGACCTAAGGTCAAAAGTGCTCATTGAAGAAGTACTTGAACTAAATTTTTTCCAATACATACTGTGCCCCTGCATAATGCCATCTGTATCTTATCTAAATCAGAGCAGGCACACCAGCATTCAGCAATGAGACATTTCTGAGTGACATCCAAATTGAAAAGATTCAAAGTGTGGTATATAGCTTTAATTTTGCGAACTTTCACGAACCAACTCTTTATGTTTTTAGCAGCAGCTACAAGAACTCGATATCTATGATCTTGTGTCTGTCCAAGAACCTAGAACAAATGATAAATAATTAAGAAAAAATAGGTACATATATATATATGTACATATATATATGTACATATATGTGTATAACTATATATATATATATATATATATATATAGTTATATATATATTTCACTTCATTATTAGTAATTAATTATTTAATAAGAACAAAAACAAATGAATCATTTTTGCATAACTTTCTACAGGCATTACTTATACGGGTGAATATCGGGAAAAGCGCTAATTTAAGTCACAAATGAATTTCTCAAGCACTTCCAAATAAAAACAAAAAAGTTTTCTTTTTCCGTACAGTAAACTGCGTCACACATACAATCCATGACAAAATTCTCAGGTTTTACTTTGATTTGTGACAATAGAACTCTTATTATTGCCTCAATGTCATGTCCGCAGCGCGTCACACATTCAAACCGCAAAGTTCAAAAAATCCTGTGAATTATAAAACATCGCAGCAGAAACAAATACAAAAAGAAATAACGTGTTTTATGTTCATCTATGACGATTAACTCTTGTGTTTTAGATAAAATGAATTTATATCAATAAAAAAAAGCAATTTCTGCTTGTCACAAGTTTTCATAACATGACGAGTGAGCCAACTTTCGGAATGATAAAATCTAGGCAAAACATTTTTGGCGCCGAAAAATTACGCTGGGTGAAGCTCTAATATGTGATGTTTCAGTTCCGATTGAAAATGTTCACTTCGGCTGCATTAAATTACAGTAAGATTTTTCAATCTTGACTTTTCTGTTTCTACCAAATGAAGTGTCAGAGTGTGTGGAGAAGTAATGTGTCGGCAGCGGAAATTAAGACACAAAATAAAGTAATTTTTCAATTTATTTTTGCATAATCGAAAAGAAACCTATTGTAATGGATATAAGGTGTTTTTATTTTCGAATCTATAATTAGGGATGTTCAGCTATCATATTGCGGGAAATTTATCATGTCGGCAGCGCGGAAGTAGAAGATATTTGTTACAAAACTGATGCGTGCATTACCAATGTTTTTTCTCAATTTTTTCTTCGTGTTATGAGTATGTTGAGTTTTAAAGTAGACAGATAGGCTCAAGTGCATCGTATTTCCTGCAAAATTTTCCCATGTAAGCAGTTTAATTGTTTTTTAAATGCTTCAAAAACATGAATTTTTCCGCAAAATTTGAGTTTTCAAACAAAATTATTGCCTTTTTCACCCTCTTTTCTTTCACATCAATATTCCGACCTTCGTTTGTAACTACTGCACCCAAAAATATAATTTTGTTTTAAAATGGAAAACTTACGAACATTTTAGTGAAAATCACCCACCCCCGCCAAACTCTGACTGTCCTGAATTAATTTCGTTTTTTAAGATTGTGTTAAGAATTTCATTTTATTTTGATTTTTTAACTCCTATTTATCTGTTTGAAACAAACTTTGTCGCACTTATTTAGACTTTAACTAACTTTTAATTAGTCTCTAATTTTATTTATAAAACATAAAAGCGTTCAGGCTCTGAAAATATTATTATATTCTAAGATTCTAAGTAATAATTATTTTATTTTTGAACATAAAAGGTAGTGAAAGTGATTACTTTTATACACTTAGTGTAAAATCTGTAATATTTGTCAGTTCGGTAGCATTCTCATCATGTCGGTAACGCTCAAAGACACCCCCCCCCCTAAAAGGGGGGTAAATGTTCACCTTGACCATGCCCCTAATTTTAAAAAAATATTGTTACTAATGTGTATTTCAAATACCCTATTAATTTAATTTTCTGAGTATCTTCAAAAATTGAAAATTTCCATGGTCAAATTGGCACTTTTCCTGATATTCACCCATACGTGTCTAAAATCATACTTGTAATGTATTATTCTGAGGTTTCTTTTTTTCAGGAAAATTATATTGACAACCCCGCAACTGGGCAGTTTCGAAGTTATGCGTTAAACTGACGAGATATCTTGCCAGAAACTGCAAGATGGTTAATTGTAAAAATACTTTAGAGTGAAAATAAAATTACAATATTCAAATTATATAATGAAAAACAATTCTTTGGGATTATTACATTTTAATAAAGACAAAACCAACAAACAAGTAATAAAAAAAATAATCACACTAACAATAAAACAAATTATTTTTAAAAAGGCTCAATGTAAAATTGCTCTTTATTTAACTACTTAAACAGTGCTTACAGTATTTAAATCTTCAATACGAGTCATAACACCAATGGACATTTCTCTCCTATCAGCTGGAGTCTCTGGGCAAGGGTACAAAGTTGCTCGAAACCTACAACACAATAAGATTAACAATATTGAAAGTTGTAATAGCACAACAGAAGGATAAGTTATAAATAATTTGAAACTTTGTCGTGGCATAATTTACATTAGTTATTAAAGGCATAGTAAGAAATTCTACCTAGGAGTGTATAAACTGAGAAAATGCAAGTAAAATTAATCAAAATCCAGTTATTACCAAGGACGAGTTAGCCAGTTTGCTACGGCTTCAATCAGTACTGCTATACCTCTTTTGAACCATGGAGCAGTAGAAAAATTCATGAGCATTTCCTAAACATATTGTACTTTTTATGCAAAAGAAAAAAATCACTAGGTATTAAAGTAACGTGGTATACGTTAACTGTAAGATTTTAATTTTATGACAATTTTCTTACAGCAATGCCCAGAAATACGTGATCATTTACTAAATTAATGCAAATGTCCTGTAAATTGGTTTTAAGCCACCTTTCTTTTGGTAAGTTCCCCAAAGATTTTCTTTTCCCAAACTACAGTTAGATTTAATTTTAAAGGTAAGTAATTATTATTATTATTTTTTTTTTTTAGAAAAATACTAAAAACTACAGAAAATACTCACAAAATTTATATAAAAAACATATTAAACAACATTGTTTGTTTATTCTTTAACAAGAAAAAATCTCCATTCTCCAAGGACTAAAGAAATTTTAACATGGTATAAATCCAGTCCAAAGGATCAATGGATGAAAATCGCTGTCTATGATGACAGCACAATACCTTTTAAAAATAGGAAATAAGTAAATTTTGACATAAGAATTCAAGGTTTTGAAACTTGAGGGAGAAATGACAGTATTGATAATCAAAAACATTAGACATGCAACAACTTATATAAGAAAAAAGTTAACTTTCAAATGCATGAGTGATTCTTTATTATGATTTCAGTTTGGTATGAAGTGAATCTCTCATCCATCTTTCCTGAATATCACTAACATTGTTGATGCAAACACCTTTTTGACATTTTCACTTATTGTATAAACCAAGTTCAACTGTTTTAGTTTGATAGATATTCTTAATATGCCTTAATAGTTATAATGAATGATGCCAGAAGATTAGTATGTTTTAAAGTGAAGCTTATCATTGCACAATTTAGGAAGCTTATACACACATATCAATGAAATAATTTTTGAATCAATTAAAAAATATATATATATTTTTATAAAAACATTCAAATAATATCAGCTAGGTTGAATATAAAAATTATGCCATATAATAGAAGTCATTGTGGAAATAATATTTTGCAATACATGATAAAACAAGCTTTTATTTTTATGTAGTTAGCAATAAAATTAATCCATTACAATTTTTCTTTCTCCCAAACTTGAAGCAATAAAATTTTTAGTTGAAAAAATTAATTAACAGGCGAAAAGCAAACAATGAATAAATGAAAGTAATACAAATAAAACTAATAACTTTTACTAAGGGTAAAATTCAAACATATCAGGAATTCCTTTGCATCTAAGTCAAAGAAAAGGGTGATACACTAGTGTACCCTTTGTGCTAACTTTGTATGTTGTGTAGTTTGAATGAGTCGTCTCAAAGTTATGCCTAAAAGAAAGCACAATAACTTAAATTTAAAAAATCTTTCTTTTTCTCTCTATATATCTCTTATCCCCATATATATATATATATATATATATATATATATATATATATATATATATATTTTAATGTATGTGAAACCTGTCTAAATAGCATAAAATTATTGTATCGTAAAATCGAGTTTTTAACTCAGAATATCATACCCTTCGCATATCTTTTTTACTCTAGTTTTCAGTTGATCCCCTTGGAAAAATATAATGAAAACAGATTTATACACTTGATCACCCTGCAAAGAAAACAAATCTACTTGTAGAAGGCATCAATAAAATCATTTCGAATAAATACAATAATCAATTTTATTTTATTATCCTACTATATTCAAAGCAAAAGTCTTTACTTAATGAAACGATGTACTACATAACACTTTGATTTTCGATTTCCAGAACTTATTTTCATGTTATAAAAACCTTTCTTATTCTACATTTAGGGCATTGTTTTAAAATCTATCATTCTAAAATGAATTTGAAATTATATCCTTTTTTTCCATTTGTCAACCACTTCATATTTTTTTTTTAGAAATATAGGGACAGGCTGGAATAGAATTTTAAAAACAGTGAAAGAAACCGGACCTCTTCAGGTAAATAAGGAATTTGGGATACAAAGAGAATACTGTTGAATTTGTTTACAATGATCACAAAGGGAATAGGATATTTGAGCCTAATATTAGATTATCATTTGTGAGTTAGTATTCTCAGGAATGTGCTATTTTATTTTAGTAGGCATCAGAAGTAGATATAAGGATACATCACAGATGTTTAGGTAAAACTCACAAAGTCCAAAACTCTAGTTTTAAGAAATTATCAACTTAAACTGTTTGTAATAGAAAAAATCGTTTTACAGATGCTTAATAGTCACAGTAAGTTTATTCATGCAACTTTTAAACTGTACAATTAGTTTACATAATGGAAAAACTAATTATAAAGCCTAATTCATTGCAGCGATTTATTTAATTACAGTCGAACTTGGATAATTCGAAGTGCAAGGGGCCACTTCAAAACTTCGAATTATCCAAAACTTCTAATTAACCAATTTGTTTTATTTTATGTTTGGAAATGGTCAATAACGACAGAAACTACGTAAAAAAGGGATTTATTATTTTTACATCAAATTCAATAGCTTTTTAAAATATTGAGAGATTTCGGATTGCTTTAAAGAACTTACTTGATTTTTTTAACAAAGTTTTCAAAGATATTTACAGCTCGAAATACATCTTCACTCACGTTAGGTTGTCCCTCTACGTAACGACGGTATTCCACTAGATCAGTGGTTCTCAACCTTTTTGCAGCTACCGCCCCCTTTGGGATTGAAAATGTTTCCAACGCCCCCTTTACGGACGGGCGTGAAACTGGAAGAGAGGGGAGGAGGAAAAACAATTTTCTTGACTGGTTTAACTCTGTAATTTTGACTAAATATATAGTCAAAAAATGACTATAGAGTTAAAAAAAAAATTGATTTAGCCCAGGCAGAACAAAGACTTGAAATTATTGTCCGTGCATATCATACTTAAAAATTATAAACCAAGTTTTAATTGAAAAAAAAACTGAAATAAGTTTCATTTGAAAACTGCAATATATACAAATACAAATACAAATACAAATGTGGCGACCAGCAGCAGGCTCTGGGCCCAACTTGGCTGGTCCTAGTCAAATTAAAGACCCCAATGAAGATCAATGGCCCTCTTAAAGCCATCTACTCCATTGCTCTTTACCGCCTCTTCCGGTAAGCTATTCCAAGTTCCCACTACCCTGCTAAAATAGTAATTTTTTCGAATTTCAAGATTAGCCTGAGATTTAAACAGCTTAAAACAATGACCCCTTGTCCTGCTTTCCGTGCGAAAATCTAACCCCGTAACATCATTCATTTTAATAAATTTAAACAACTGAATCATGTCCCCTCTGGCTCTTCTTCGCTCAAGACTATACATATTAAGCATTCTAAGTCTGGAATCATAGTCTAAATTAGAAAGCCCATTTACTAACCTTGTAGCCCTTCTTTGTACCCTTTCCAATAAATTAATGTCTTTCTTCAGATAAGGAGACCAAAACTGAACAGCATACTCCAAATGAGGTCTTACCAAACTTCTATACAGAGGCAGAAGAACCTTCTTAGATTTGTTTGAAATAGATCTATTAATAAACCCAAGCATCCTATTGGCTTTGTTACTAGCTATGCTGCACTGTTGACTAGACTTGAAATCCTGATTTATTAAGACACCTAGATCCATAACATTATCTGCCCTACTAATGACTGAACCCTGTAAATAATAGCTTGTATGCTTATTTCCATGACCGAAATGCAGCACTTGACATTTCCCAACATTAACTGCCATACCCCACTTGTCTGCCCATTTAGTAATATGATCCAAATCCTGTTGCAGCTGATTTATTTGTTCGTCATTTTCTACAACCCCCATAAGTTTGACATCATCGGCAAAACAATTCATGTTTCCAGAAACATTTTCATGAATGTCATTCATAAAAATAATAAACAAAAGGGGACCTAAAACTGATCCTTGGGGAACCCCACTTAAAACCTCACTCCATTTAGAATAGTTACCCCTAACGACTACTCTTTGTTTCCTTCCTGTCAGCCAATTCCTAACCCAAACTAGAATTTTACCTCCTACCCCTATATCAGCTAATTTACTGAGTAGTGCTACATAAATATATGCTACAAAATATATGCTTAATTCAGCTAAATTCTTTTTGAGTAATTTATTGCTTTGAAGAATAAGATACCAGAAGATACAAAGCCTTAAAAACGCAATTGTAGTACGCCTTTATAGACACAAGAGTAAAGATGGAGATGGGGAATCGGGGATATTCCCGAAATTTATTTTGAAAACAGTCTTAAAAACGCAGTACGCAGTTTCTTTCATCATAAGTTTCGTGGTGTATTAAGAATTAGATTCCACAACTGGTGAAACATTTAAAACTGACGTAATTTTAGGAAATTTTTGGTAACTTAAAAAAGGGAGAAAGAAGTCACTTTTTTTTTTTTTTTTTCAAAATTGAAATTTTCTTGAGGATAACTTTAGTCATATTAGGTGATAAGAGCTCTTTTCAGGGTTCTCTGAAATCGAAGTCTTAAAAACGCAAATGTAAAAGCTATTTTTGTTGCTGTTGAGGGAATGGTAAAGGGTCGGGAGTTTTCTCTAGAAATTTTTTTATTATTCTCTGAAAATATCATTTGTTAGCTACTGGTAGGTTTAGACCCTATCTGGTTTAGTTTCACCAGACCAGATCCATGAGGATCAGCCCTACCCTCTTAACAGGAAAATCCAAGAATTTGCAAATTGTGATGAGACTTTGCAGAGTGTAATGAGAAGAAAAAGGGCAACGTCTTATTTGGGGCATGGTGGAAATCTTTTTTCGCCATCCTCAAAAATAAGTATATCTAAGTTGGCCCGTGCAGAATTTCGAAAAAAGCTGTCTGATTTACTCTGGATCCCTTGAATGTTTTGGCGGCTCCAGGCTGTCTCAGGATGTACCAAGGATGGGCAGGAAGTTGTTACAGAGATATTCTAGCGACACAGAACGTCGGTCAAGTCAGGTCTTCTGAAAAATGTTAGAAACTGACCTTCTAAAAACGCAGTTTTATGCTCGGTTATGTCACGAATGGACAAAGAGAAGGCAGGTAGCTCGAGTTAATTTTTCAAAATCATCAGGCTGTCTTTGAGAATGAAGTTTTTGATAACTCTTTGACGGAAATGTCTAAAAACAAAATTTTAAGCTATGAGTGGTTATGTTAGGAAAAGGGATGGATTGGTTCTGGATCCGGAAATTTTTTAAAAGAGAAGTTTTGAAACGAACAGGGGAGGGGGTTTAGGACCCTTCCTCTAACAATTTTACAAATGGATATCATAAAGACACAATTTTACGCTATTTTAGATGGTTATGCTATTAAAGAGAGGACCCACATCCAAAAACGTTTTTGCAATTGAACTGCTATAGACAAAATTCAGGCTATCTTTGGTGACGTTAGGAGAAATATCAGGGTTCGGTCGGAAATAACCCCAGAAAATAAATTTCAAAGCTATCCTTGGCGATGTAAGAGAAGAGGGCTTCCTTCCATCTCCGCCCAAAACACTCTTGCAAACACATTTCAAAATATACCCACCGCCCCCTTACCGCCCAAAATATGTCCACCGCCCCCCTGCAGCCCAAAACAAGTTCACTGCCCTTCAACCTCTTCCCACCGCCCACAGGAGGGCGGTATCACCCCCGTTGAGAATCACTGCACTAGATGAATGGCCTAAGATCTTCTACTTCATCTTCAATATCTTCATCGTATTCTGTTGAGTTACTCTGTTTGTTAAGAACTTTAGATGGGATATCTGCATCAGTTAGCTCATCTATATGCTATGTTGTCATCTATGTTGATGTAATCCTCAAAAGGTATGCCGTCTGTCCAAGCAATTGGGGGAGGTAAATTTTTTTCATCAAAGAGCTCGCTAGGGGCAAACCTGCTTTTGTCGAACCCTGCCTTCCATTTCTTACAGAATTTACCAGAGTTGCTAAAAATAATTCTGCCTCCTTTCAAATGACTGTATTGAAACTAGATTTTATCGGTTTTGAAAGAAAAAAAACTTCGAATTAAAGAAGTTGGACTTCAAAATAACCAAGAAGTTTTTAGTATTAATTGAATGTAAGTTTCAGGGGACCGACGAAAAACTTCGAATTACTCATGAATTTGAATAAAAGACGTTTGAATTATTCAAGTTGGACTGTAATTTATTTTCTCGAGGAATTCATGTGACTTTTGCCAGAATGCTAAAGATGTGATAAGAAAAAGGGGGCCATATCTCAGTAATTGGACAAAATTAGTAAATACAATGTGATGTCACAAATCACATTCTAAAGAAAGATCAATCATTAAATAAGTATGAGATTTTATAGTTTTAACATCATAATGAAATAAAGTATTGAAAAGTTAAATTAAAACAATACATGCAAAACAAGGCCAACTCGTTCATTTCAATCCATGGACTGCAGTTTCAGGCTTATTATGCTTTCATCAGCATGGAATACAAAAGTAAACGAGTTAGAGGCAAAAATCCTCTTATAGAGCAAGAGAGCCGAAAAAAACTGGTACCTTACTTAGGGGTGGTTACTCACTGCTTTATAAAACAATACACATCAATTTTTGTAAGGCTTATTTAAATAGGCAGTTGAACGAATTTCTCAACATTAAACATGCAAAATATTTTTTAAAAAAACACATTTCATTTAAATATAAAATATACAGGCTAATTGATTTTTTTTGCAAAATTCAATCTGAAAGTTTTTTTGACAATTTCTATGCTCATTTCTTCATTTCATGTTCTTACATTATATCAGTGTCAAAAAAGAGGCACTTAAACGAAGATTGGTCAGAGCAAAAAGACAGCACAGAGCTGTAAATTTAATAGAACAACTAAAACTATATTTAGCTCACAGTGACTGGATCTTCTAAAGGAGTATCGATGTCCGCTTGACGCAGGAACACATTTCCATGGCAGACTCTCCACAGCATCCTTTCAAACGCGGGCAACCTTTCTCTCAGAATAACACCAGCGACAAAACTAAAAACATTAATAAAAAATGAGAAATAAAATAAACAAAATACTTTTTTTTGGAAACATTTTTTGCCATTAAAGTAACAGCCAAAGACTTCAATGAGCAAATAATAAATTTTATAATATAAGATAGTATACAAAACATATTCATGCATTTAAAAAATATTTTCAACACAATATATTTCGGCTACTTTATACAAGCTTCTTTAAGGGTTTCTACTACTCTTCTCTTTTTTACCTCCAAATATTCTTTCCTGAATTATTTTTACGACAAAGAATTACTTTAATTTTTCTAGATTTTATAAAATTCTAGTGAACTAACCATATTTGCTACAAGAATATTTGATCCCACTTTTGTCTAATAGAGTACGAATTTTTAGTATTGTAACCAATTTATCATCATTAATAATATTTTGTTTTAATTTTTTTATATTAAAAGCTAATTAAACTAATATTTTTAAAATCTTAAGTTACTTACCCAAGCTTCAAGGCCTGGCCTCCTGATCGTAATCCTTCTTCTCCAAGTAATGTTACACTTTCTTCTTGCATACTGGGGTCGTGCATCTGCACATGATGAAATTCTGCCTATTAAGCAAATTCTACTTGATTACATGCAATTGGGGCCAAAACCAAGAGGGAAAAAAGCATGCACAAAAACAAGGAAAACAGAAATTAAACGAAAATAAAAAGGTCAATAAATAGAGCAAAACTTAAAATAAGGTAAAATATAGAAATACATGAAATCATAAAATAAGAGGCCCCATACTATTCCTAATGACATCACATGCAACAGCTTAATTGGTAAAAGTATGTGAGTTGCAATTTGTGCAATGCTTAACAATTTTATTTGTTATCCATTAACACCAATTAAATAATTTAGTGCAATAACTTGATAGTTAGTAAATAATATTAAATTCTGGGTTAGGTTTTTAAAAACACATCTGTGTACATATATATCTTAAATATTACTTTCTTTGTGAAAACACAGACAAGAGCTATAATAATTTTCTACCGTCACACCAATGGAGAATCCAGTATCTGACTATGGCGGGGGTGGGGTCAAAGTGTAATATTAAGAAACAATTGGGGGTTATGGGTGAATTTTTGCGGTGTTTCCCAAATATGCAGTTTTCGGCTACATTTGACACTAGAAAGCCGGCACTCTTCTTCTAGATCCTCGCTTGCCTCACTATAAGTTTTTCAATCAAACTTGCTGATCTTGAAAAGAAGGCTATGAATAGCTATGAATTCTAATTTGCTATATTTTATGTATTGGAAGAGCAAGAGCATAAAAATATTGCTAATTTAATGCATTTCCATGCATACAGAATATTTTTAGAAACTCAAAGTTGACCTTAATAATTTAGTCCAGATTGGTCATGCTTAAAGCTCTTGCTAATTCAGTCCATTTGTTTGCATATAGAATATTTAAGAAATTCAGAGTTGATCCTGCAACTTATGGCATTTCATTTAATTTTTTGTTTTCCTTGTTCTGAGTGTTTTCAGAATTTTCCCTTTGCATAAACTCGAAAGACAGTTGTCAAATCAGCAAGATTTTGGTCATCTGACAAAGTAGCAATACTATTCAAAAGTAGTTAAAGTATAATTACTCTCACCACTAGGTGATGTCCAAATTGGAATCAAGAGGAACATAGCAGTTATAATTCAAAATTTATAGAATAACCCTTAATTTGAGTTTAAGAACTTGTTAGAAAACTCAGAACTTTTGTTTTCATGCCCTAGAGAAACAAACTTTATTTTAAAACTTGAAGAAATAGCATAATTGGAGATTAGTTGGTATATTAGCGAATTCAATGCAAATCAATGGTGCAAAATAATTTGGGCCAAGGTTTAATTTTGACAATGAAGAATAATCTTCCAACAAAAATATTTAGAGGACTATAGATCTACTGACAAAAGCAGTTTACCAACTTTTTGAGCATCAATGTAGTCTTGATCATAAATTGTGTGCTTCTCCAAATGTATTCCCAATGATAACAGGTCTATATGATAATAGGTTAAAAATAGAGATGCACACATATAAATATTAAATTATTTCAAGAACTTTTTTGCCATAGAATACAGATGTCATGTACGTACATCGCTTAAATCAATCAGTACTATGGAATCTAATTTATGTTATTTATGTAAACTTTCTGTCACGTTTGCTTTTATCATTAAATAAATGCTATTTCAACAAGAAAAATTTGTCTTGAACAACAACAAACAATTCACATACAATAAATAGCTTATTGCTTACGACTTTAATTGTCAATGCTTGAATGTATTTGTGTTTAACAAAGAATAATAATAAATAAAGTAAAAACACTAAATAACAAATCACCAAAACTAAACACTAACAATTATTTAACAGATATTACCTCATCAAAGAACTGCTGAGTTTTTCTCAATATGTGTTTCAACTCTGTTAACTCCAAATATGTTTTTTTTAAAGCTTCAGCATTTGTGTTAACTTCACGTAATTCATTTTCTAGTTTTTCAAAAGTAGCCTGTAAAATTAGTTTAGGATAAGATAAAAACATTTAATACCAATTTTAAGGTTTATATTGTGAAGTTTTACCTCTAAATCTATCATCTCTCGGGGCTGCGGTGCTTCAGGATTATCACCAAAACTCATCATGGCAATTCCGTCTTTTTTAATTTCCTTTTCCAAAAATCCTGTTTAATAGAAAAAAAAATCTTAGTAAAAATTAGGTGAACAAATTACATTTTGTAATATGTCTCAAATTCAGTTAAATTTCATTACTTAATTTCCTTTCCATCTCATCGCATCTTCTAACTTCATTCACAAATTTTCTTTGGAAGGCATTGACATCAGGGTTCAGCTATAAAGAAAAGTCTTTAAGTATTTTGTCAAATTTAAGGCTTTGGAAAATTTAGAAATAAAACTTTAGCTACGTAGTAAAATTCATTATAGCGAACATTAGTACAGCAAAATATGATTTATAACGAAGTGAATGCTGAGTTTAATTTTAATTGTGCTTAAGATCTGCTTAAAAATTCATGTTTTTAAAATAATGGTGAGTCAAAAAGCTACAACAAAATAAATTATGAAGCAAAAAGTTTTGTCACTATATTTATTTCACTTGGCTCCCCACCTCCACTTATCCCCCCGACATTTTATTTTGAAATTAAACAATCTGATCTCAAAAACAATCTTTTTTCTTTTCTGGTGAGTGGTGACCCTTCTCATCAGCTCAATTTGAATCTATAGTCTACTGCTGGAAACAGTAAACAATGATTCAAATAAAGGACCTACGTCTTAAGAAAGAATCTAAGAATTAGTGATGAGCTGGTAATTGAAAATGAAATAGAATCCGCTTAAAACTTGGAGAAAGATAAAACTTTTGAAGCGTAAGCTTTAAAGATTTTTAAACTGCTGATAATATTTGTGCTTAGGAGAGATGAAGGATGAACTGGAAGCAGAAACAGAACACTTTATTTTTAACATGTTGGAAAAGCAAGAATGTGCAAGCAGTTAAGTTTTTACTACTAGTGCAATCTCGCAAATCATACCTATTACAAAATGAAGTGCTTCGTTTCTACTTCTGGTTCAACCGCCATCTCTCCATAGTCAAGCTTTTCAGTCAGTGTTAAAAATAAGTAGTCAGTTACATTTTATGATCAAAATTTTGGATTTGATGCCTGGATTTCCAACCCTAGATACCAAGTTTGATGCCTAAAGTTTTGGTCACATTGAAGATTTTCTTTCCTTTTCTGACTTAAGGCATGTGATTGACTTAAAGAATAAATTTGTGAAAATATATTTAAAGTGTATTAAATTTGTGCTTTGAAAATCCCTTTTTATCCATCATATTTTACAGATCTTTCAAATATGCTATGGATAATGTATAACATTTAAATTTATTTACTTATTTTTCCTTTAAAATTAGAATACATAATTCATTAGAAATGGCACCTCCTATTCTTTTTAATGCCTAAAAATTTACACTTGGCAACTTGGTGTAATCTGAGACCTAGATTTGAATTCTTATTTCTAACAGTTTAAACGTATTAAACAGAAATGTAATTCTTTTGTGTATGTTGCTGATGATTACAATTTAGAAAATGAAAGGGGTGTATCCAAAGTATAGATTTTGGGATATATCTCTCTTGGGGAATCCACCCCCAATTCCTGAAGCTCTCTGAAATGGACTCTTTTCAGTTGCCAGGCTTTCTTAAGATTTTCCAAAATCAGCCTAAATCGATTCGAGTCCAGTTTACATATAAGTTCCATCATCATCATCCTATCATGAATATACTCCAACTACCCTAATGTGGACTCTATATGCACAATTTTATTTCTTAAGAGGATAATTCACCAGATCACATGTTTTGCTATTCCAATTAGTTGCACAGCTTATTCTTTGCAGCTTCAAACCCCTTATGTAAAAAAAAAAAGCAAAACAATCAGATTTTACAAAATATTTTTATTTTTTTAACTGTATGATTTAAAGATTATTGCAATGGTAAAAGTCATTTTTTCAGTTAGAATGCATTTTCGTTTTTAAATTAATTTCTTATTAGGTAGTTAAATTATAAACACTAAACACTATTTAAAATTTTAAACACTTGATAACATTTTGAGAATCATGTATATAGAATTATGTAAAAAAATTTAAAATATTCAAAGAAAGTTGATTTCATTTGCTAATGAATTTCATAACAAGGAAATTCCTGTTGCAATGAACAAAATCTGCAGCCCCTTGACATTTGAAAAACAGAATTTTACAACTAAATAAAAATTTCAGCTTTAATATATCACAGTACACGTTATTAATCAATTTTTTTCATGCTTTTGTGCACAAACACAACTTAGATCTAAGTGAAGAGAGTACTCCCCCACCAAACTTAATGTGTGAAGTGGAATCACACATTTTTGTAAAAAAGTAGCTTTATTATAAATTTTTAATATTTATATCCGGAGATACAAAAATTTTGTATTCGATATCTAATATTTTTGCACACAACTTTATTCAAATTCGAAATAATTATACTTTTATGTGATTTTTTTTATCTTTTAATTTCTAGAGATTTAAATATGTACCAAACTGATTCAATTTACTTACATCTCGGAACTGAACTAATCCAAGTTCACCAAGTTCAGAAACACAAGCATAAGCAGCTTCAGACTGAAGAAAGAGTTGACATAATGTCATCTCTTCACTGCGGAAAAGAGAACCCATGGTTGTTGAAAAAAATTACTGATCCGAAGATTTCTTAAAGGGAGAGTATTTAAAGCATCGGAAGTGTTTCAGGATTAAGAAAATTTCAAATTTAAGATTCAGAAATGAATCTATTCTAAAACATACGAAGAGAAACTTTCAGCGCAGTTCATCTCGTTAAAGAGCATTCAGAGCAGAAATCAATAACATGTAACATCAGTACGCCCTCTGGATGAAATAAAGCAGATCATAAAACGAGAAAAAACATTAGAATCTAGAAATTTAAGAGACCAGAAATCTCTGTGAGTCGTTTAATTATTGCAACAGACAGGAAAATTATGTCAAAATACTGTCGCGAATTTCTATTTCATGATTTCAAACATGTGGAAGCTGTAAATTTCAATACAGTTAAATCTTTTTACAGTTAATTGAATTTGACACACAGACCGCCATAAAGTGAAGCAGCTATAGGGAGGATAGGCTTTTAAATATCAAAAATGAAGCTTTGTCCCCATTTTCGAAAGCAAGAAATAGGACAGTAGCATAAAGAAAAATTAGTACTTATACAAATACATTTTCGAAAGCTTAAAACTTTAAAAACTCCTCTTTACAAATTTATGTGTAGAAATTTTCATTGCAAATCATCTGCCAAAAGTGTGGTTTGTTGGTTAGGGAAATGATTCAATGAATTTTTTTAAAAAAGAAACTGGTGATTAGTGGAAAACAGTCCTGTTTGTTACCCAAGAGATGGAAAGTACTTGCTTTAACAGCTATCCGGAAGCAACGTAGGAAGTCGTGAATTCGGATGAATCCTAGTTTAAAGTCCGGCGATAAATTATATTAAATCTGGCAACCACAGAATTATCATTGGATGATTGGATTGTTTGGCGATTTTAAAATTATTGCAACCTTAATCTACAGTCTGAAAAAAATCGCCAAACCCGGACCCTAAAGTAGGATTTTACCATGAATTCAAGTCCCTCAGGGGTGTTATTTCTCGGTTCGTGGCTTCAATATCTTTATTGTGCTCTTTTTAGCCTACTTTCCCGTTAAAAATAAAAGAGACGAAAAAAGCATGAAAAGTGGCCCAATGCATCTAAAAAATATCACCAAGTCCGAAAAATATCGCCAAGTTCAAAAAATATCGCCAAGTTCAAAAAATATCGCCAAGTCCAAAACAAAGTCAAAAAGAAACAAAAAAAAAAAAAATGAAATAAATATCGAAAAATTAAAAATTTGAAAGTAGGGTATTGAGATGGGGAATTTGTGTGTCGGTCTGTCGGTCGGTCTGTCTGTCCCCCCCCCCCCTAATAACTTTTGAATGAACATTCCGATTTGAAAGAAATTTTTTTTTGTTGGAAAGATCTCGGCGATTACAGCTCATTCCCATATTTGATTTTTCGATTTGAACAATTTTTGGTTCAACTTTGAGCCGTTCAAACAACCTGTCCCGCGATACTAACTTTTTAGTTAACAGTCCGATTTGAACAAACTTTTTTTTGTTCGAAAGATCTTTTCAAGGATACTTCATTCCCGTATCTACATTTTCGATTTGAACAATTTTTCGTTCAACATTGAACCGTTCAAACAAGCTGTCATCCCTAATAACTTTAGAGTGAACAGTCCGATTTAAACAAACTTTTTTTTGTTCGAAGCATCTCGGCAAGGATACTTTATTACCGAATTTAAATTTTAAATTTGAACATTTTTGGTTCAACAATGAACCGTTCAAGCAACCTTTCCCCACCTAATAACTTTTAAGTGAACCGTCTGAATTGAATAAACTTTTTTTTTGTTCGAAAGATCTTATCAAGAATACTTCATTAGGGTGGTCA
Source organism: Uloborus plumipes (assembly GCA_038373865.1). Classification (NCBI taxonomy): domain Eukaryota; kingdom Metazoa; phylum Arthropoda; class Arachnida; order Araneae; family Uloboridae; genus Uloborus; species Uloborus plumipes. The sequence continues at coordinate 24,763 of JAXGGA010013191.1, forward strand.
CAAAAAATCAATTTTCGAATTTCTTTTGCGGCACCCCCCTAAAATGTGCCAATGGGCTAGAAAATGAGATCTGCAAAGTTTTAGCTTAATCGGATAATATTAACACGTGCCGCAAAGAGGGTAAAGTTTAGAAAAACAGCGATTTTTAGCCCAAAATTGTAGTTTTTACTTTGTAAAACCAAAACAACTGATGCTAGAAGCTTTATTTTGGTCTCATTTAGTAGGAAATTTTATTTTTTTTTAATTCTAATCTTATTTAAAGTTTCGAAAAAAATGATTAAACATTTTTCAGAATTTTCACAAGTCAGGCTGCAACGCAAATCCTCGAAATTGCAAGTAACATGGGGAAATTTTTTTTTTCAACTACTCTTTTGAGGCACCCCCCTAAAATGTGCCAATAGACTAGAAAATGAGATTTGAAAACGATTAGCTTAATCGGATAATATTACACGTGCCTCAAAGTGGGTAAAGTTACGAAAAACAGCGATTTTTAGCCAAAAATCGTAGTTTTTCCTTTGTAAAACCAAAACTATTCATCTTAGAAACTTAATTTTGGTTTCATTTTGTAGGAAATCTCATTCTCGTTAAGTACTATCCCATTAATTTTTGCTATCATGTCCAAAGTATTTATTTGGCATTTTTCAGGTTAAATCATAGAGTATATCAAAAATAAGAAATTTTCATGCAAAAACCTAAAAGCATTACAATATTCAATTACATTTATTTGCTTATTGTTGGATTTACTTAACAGTGAAAGTGACGGACTAGTGTAAGTAACTTCGTAACTAGTAAGTGACGAAACAGAAATTGCGAGTAATTAAAGTTCAAAGTTTTATTGTTGTAGTTATTGCAGCTTTTTTGTTTTCTGGTTTTGTCATTAGTGTGCGAATAAAATTGGTCTATTGATATCTACTGTTTGATTTACCAAGTTTTATTTGCTCATCTGAATCTATTGCTTACCATTGTAGAGAGTGTTCACTTTTTAAAATGTAACTTAGCTCCTTCATCCTCCAAGTCCTTCATTTATGGCTTGTACGGCTCATTTCACAAGCTTTACTCGCAGTTATTTATTTTGTCTATGAGTTTCAAAGACATAAATTTATTATATATTTGTAATAATATTGCTGTTTTTTCTCTGAAAAGTCAACGTTATCCGTAGATTTCATCAAATTTATTAAAAGAACTTATTAATTTACATTTTAATGATTTATTTTTTCTAAGCAATTTCGAGGATTTATATGCTGCAGCCTGACTTGAAAAATTCTGAAAAATATTCAATCATTTTTTTCGAGACTTCAAATGCAATTAGACTTAAAGAACATAAAATTTTCTACAAAATGAGATCAAAATAAAGCTTCTAAGATGAATAGTTTTGGTTTTAAAGAGGAAAAACTACGATTTTTGGCCAAAAATCGCTGTTTTTCGTAACTTTACCCATTTACAGGCACGTGTTAATATTATCCGATTAAGATAAAAGTTTTCAAATCTCATTTTCTAGTCTATTGGTACATTTTAGGGGGTGCCTCAAAAGATTAGTTGAAAAAAAAAATTCCGTATGTTACTTGCAATTTCGAGGATTTGCGTTGCAGCCTGACTTGTGAAAATTCTGAAAAATATTTAATCATTTTTTTCGAAACTTTAAACAAGATAAGACGAAAATAAAATTTCCTACAAAATGAGACCAAAATAAAGCTTCTAGGATCAGTAGTTTTGGTTTTACAGAGTAAAGACCACAATTTTTGGCTAAAAATCGCTGTTTTTCTAAACTTTACCCTCCGGCACGTGTTAATATTATCTGATTAAGCTAAAACTTTTCAAATCTCATTTTCTCGCCCATTGGCACATTTTTGGGGGGTGCCGCAAAAGATTAGTTGAAAAAAATTTTTCCCCATGTTACTAGTGACCACCCTAATACTTCATTCCCGTTTTTAAATTTCCGATTTGAACAATTTTTCGTTCAACATTGAACCGTTCAAACAAACTCTCACCCCTAATAACTTTGGAGTGAACCGTCCGATTTAAACAAACTTTTTTTTGTTCGAAAGATCTCGGCAAGGATACTTCATTTTCGTTCAAATTAAATTTTCAATTTGAACATTTTTTTCTTTCAACATTGAACCGTTCAAGCAACCTTTCCCCACCTAATAACTTTTAAGTGAACCGTCCGAATTGAATAAACTTTTTTTGTTCGAAAGATTTCGGAGAGACTCATTCCCATATTTCACTTTTCAATTTGAACCATTTTTCGTTCAATGATGAACCGTTCAGAATTTATTTTAACACTAGCTGCCAGGGCAGCTAGATTAGCTTCCTGCGGCATGTTGATGCATAACGTGCCCCCTCTCTAACTTTTACCTCATTCTGAACTTATATTATTTAGTATAATTTAATGTTCATTAGATTTAAAGACATACCACGCACGTGACTCGGCATTGCACGGGCACTTCGTGCCTTGAAAGTAGTGAGGAAAATTTCAAGAAAGTACTCCCCGCCAAGGCGGCTCGCTAACAGGCGCTTCACGCCTTTACTTTTTTCCTATATAAAAAAATCATTCGAATTATTGAGATGCTTCGCGCTTTCAAGATGGTAAGGAAAGTTTCAGTAAGTTCAGCTCGCTCAAAGGAAAAAAGCAGAAATAGATACTCATTTTTTAATATAAGTAGATGGTTTTTCAACAAATGAATGTTCCAAAATATTACAAGTAGCTAGCGATAAAAATACTATGTAAGTGGCCCGCTTATGAGTTTCGTGTTTGATTTAGTTAAGCCTTTATTCAAAATTTTCATTATCATTGTTATCACTGTTTCATAGGTTTGGCAACCGCGTTTCAACAATGGATTTCATATTTAATCATTTATTAGGTTTAATCGCTTTAAATTTGACTACTTATTAATTGATATCTTCGCTAATTAAAATCGTATAATTATATAAATTGAAACTAATAAAGTCTGAAAAATTTCCTATCTATCGGTACCTGGTTCGACTTTCAGTTCATTGGCGTTCAGGAGAAAGAAGCATGACATAGATAGAAAGATACTCAGTTTTTAATATAAGTAGATGAGCGCCTACTGGGAAATTTAAATTGAATGTTGATTCTGAACTTAAAGGCGGATTTCCTTCAACCTAACTTTGTAAAAAAATTGTTTTGATATCTAATGTATTGAAGAAAGAAAATAAATACCTTTGTGCGATACCTATATGCGACCTGCATATTTGTGCATCTCTAACGTTGGAATAAACTACACATCTAATGTATTGTAAAGTACTTTTCTGAATAATCTTCTGTGAGGACTCTTATTCCGACTACGACTCCGCAAACATGGCGGAAATGCAGTCTCAGAAAAAAATGACTGACTGGGCAGACGATTTTTTGTTTATTTATTTATTTTTTTGTTTAATTTATAATAATTATTTTTTTTTTTGGCAGACGATTTTTTTTTGTTTACGAAAATTTTTCATTCACGAGAGCATTTTATTCTTTATTCATATTTAACAACTGGCAACGGATTAAAAATAAAATTTGAGACATTTTATTGACGAACGAGGTTTTTTTTTCTTTCTTTGATAAAATGGTTTTGATGTTCTTTGTACTTTTATTTTATTTACTAGTGGTACCCGCACGGCTTTGCCCGTGGTATAAAATTAAAAATTCATTTGTAAAAAATTGATATAGCAGAAAAAATACTCTGTTTTAGTTATTCAACTGTAATTCTTTTAAAGAATGATATAAAAACTAGCAAAAATACCCGGCGTTGCCTGGGTCAGTAATATCAAGGCTTCACTAGATAGCGTTTTATACAGGCTGCTTCATTTGATCAAAATCTTTGGGATAAAAACGGATGCATGTCGCCTAGCGACATCTATCGAATTTTGTGGTAACTAACATTATAAACAAATCAGATAATAAAAGACAAAATTAAAATTTAATTTGTTGGCGACAATTTTACAATTTGGCATTCAATTCTATTTTATTATATTTTAACGTCATTTAATAGCTTGTTCGATTTGCTGGTTTATTCTGCATTTTAACGGCTTGTTTTAATTAGTTAGCGAATTATTTTTCATTTTAATTGATTCTAATTATAATTAAACTATGAAACGACACTGGCACCGCAGAGCGATAAATGGCGATTTTGGAACGATAGTTCCATCAAAACTTTTGATGAGTTTAGATTGTCAAATTAATTTGTTTGGCGAGTTTTTTAACAAGAATTCTCACATTATTTCGCAGCTTTTTTTTTTCAGTTGGCCCATTATTTTACTTTCAAGTATTAAACGTATGAGTGAAATTAGAAACACAAAAGGGAAGATTTCGGTGATTGGAAGTCTGGTTATCTTTCCCTATTGGCGTTAAATCTTTGTGGCCAATTTATGAGCGAGGGAAATACTTCCTTCGCAAACATAAACTAAAGAGCAACAAAATAAAGTAATTATCGCCAAAAATTTGGCAACCACACCAGGTTCCCAATTATCGAAATATTATCAATGTGTGAAATTTAACATAAAAAGAACATTACGGGCCATGCTCCACATCGACGTAAAGCAGAAAAAATAGGCAGAAGCGTAAAATGGACTCAATGGTATTCCTATGGAAAGTACCCGGATTTTCGGTTTCTGCCTTCAGTTTCGGTCGCGTTTTACGCTGATGTGGAGCATGGCCCTACCTTTTAATGTTGTGTAAATGAAAAAAAAATTACATTTGGTCGTCGTAATATTGTAGTTTTGTTTATTTTTTTCGTACTTGAATTGCTCTTTAGTACTAAGCGATTATATATGCTCATTTCGTTGTTACTAAAGAAATTAATATGTTTTGTTGTCAATCGTCTTTCCGTTGAACACCAATCGCTTCATTGCAGGGCATTCATTCTGGGGCATCAAAAGGAAATGTCCCTACGAATAGATTCGCCATTTATCGCTCTGATGGGTCAACGCTATCAAAATGAACATCTGAGCTTTTGCGTAGCAATTAAGATCGTGTGAGCAACAATAATGAAACTAAATAGTAAATAGAACAATCTTATTTCATTGCTACATTTTTATTTATCGGCTGCGAATTTAAGCGTATATTTTATTAATGCAGAGATGTCAAAATTGAACGCCATTGCTATATGTTGCTAATTCGAAGAAAGTAAACAATGAATGAATGTCGTATGACTGAATCATGAGTTGCGACCAACTTTACCTGAAAAGGGAATTTATTTCCCCTAAAAAGCAGTACTAATAAGGCCTTCGGCATCAATTCACTCTGTACTCCACTTCAGTAAACTATATCAATATTTTTTAACCCTTAAAGATAGGATGAACATCACTTTTTACAGCAGAAACAATGTGCTAATAAATGTAAACAAACACATCATTCAGCGCTCTCTAGCGGGCAAATCTTTACCATTGATGTTTTGAGTAATGAAGCAGCCTGTATAAAACGCTATCTAGTGAAGCCTTGGTAATATTGAGAAACAATTTATATACTCACCTTTGTTTTTTTTCCCTGAACTGAAAGAACTCAAAACACACCGCTTTGACAATTTTTAAAATGTCGCCAAATTTTTGCGTAACTGTTTTGGGATACCTAGGATAATTTTGCTCCCCTCCTTACTTTTATGAAAATACATTAAGTATTATTATGTCACTAATTTTTGTCACAGAGAAATGGAAATCAAATGTTGACACACTATTGCTGACCATAAAATGGCGTTAAAAGTTTTTATCCTAAATGATTTCGAAATTAATAGGGAACATTTAGCAATTATTTATGCAAAAATGCAAATTTATGGTCATTTTAGTCTTGTTTAAGGGTTTTATTAATTTAGTACGTGGATTACTTTACTTTTTGACATAATTTTAAAAAGGTTTTTAATAGATACACACGGAATCGGAAAACAAAAGAAAAAAAAAACGTAATAATACTTTACGTTTTACACGACATAACCAAAATAAAACAATTATTATTATCTACTTATATTAAAAACTGAGTATCTTTCTATCTATCTATGTCACGCTTCTTTCTCCTGAACGCCAATGAACTGAAAGTCGAACCAGGTACCGATAGATAGGAAATTTTTCAGGCTTTATTAGTTTCAATTTATATAATTATACGATTTTAATTAGCGAAGATATCAATTAATAAGTAGTCAAATTTAAAGCGATTAAGCCTAATAAATGATTAAATATGAAATCCATTGTTGAAACGCGGTTGCCAAACCTATGAAACAGTGATAACAATGATAATGAGAATTTTGAATAAAGGCTTAACTAAATCAAACACGAAACTCATAAGCGGGCCACTTACATAGTATTTTTATCGCTAGCTACTTGTAATATGCTACGAGCTGAACTTACTGAAACTTTCCTTACCATCTTGAAAGCGCGAAGCATCTCAATAATTCGAATGATTTTTTTATATAGGAAAAAAGTAAAGGCGTGAAGCGCCTGTTAGCGAGCCGCCTTGGCGGGGAGTACTTTCTTGAAATTTTCCTCACTACTTTCAAGGCACGAAGTGCCCGTGCAATGCCGGGTCAGGTGCGTGGTATGTCTTTAAATCTAATGAACATTAAATTATACTAAATAATATAAGTTCAGAATGAGGTAAAAGTTAGAGAGGGGGCACGTTATGCATCAACATGCCGCAGGAAGCTAATCTAGCTGCCCTGGCAGCTAGTTTGATATTTATCGACTGCGGCAAAACCTCAATCATCGATATAATACTCCAACTTTTCAAATGTGGGAGTATTATATCGATGATTGAGATTTTGCCGCCAGTCGATAAATATCAGACAATAATTGTTTTATTTTGGTTATGTCGTGTAAAAAGTAAAGTATTATTACGTAGTCTTTGGCACAAAAACTGGCGTCAGTTGAAAAAATCGAGGAGAATCTCAGTTATTGAAATCTTGCAGCAAATTTGGCAAAACTCCAGTTTAATCGGATACTAAGAAACTGCCCTATTGTCAGTACCCAGAGAAAGTGATAAATCAACGCAAAAATATTTAAGAAATACCGTTAAGTTGTATTTAAAGCTCCATCAAATTGGAAAATAATGAACCTAATCCAGTTGCCAATCTCTTCAAACGATTACGTTACCGATACTCTAAAAGACATATTTACAAAACTCGAGAAAATAATTGATCCAGTGAACAATCTACTAATAATGGAGTACAATTTATTCTACAAAATAATATTTGCACGTTTCAAAGCACAATAAAAACACATTGTCTTAATGATAAATATTCTACTTACAACTAAGACTACAAAACGTTTTAAAATACAAATCATAGTAAAAGCTCGTTTGCCTGCTGGCGCGCATTCGTTTCCAATGTCTATGTAAAAGGCTTTATATTAACCATGAAGCTGGAAAAAAATTACTTTTTGATTTGACTTGAGAAAAGCCTTGAGCATTTAATGCGAAAAGCGGAAATGATACACGCAATTCTACCCATTGACAGGGAGTTGAGATGATACACTAAATACTGAATTAGTTTGCTAGAATCCTTCGCGGATTTATGCGAAAAATGTACCTTAAATTGGAATGAAAAAGCGCTACCAATCGAACTTTTTCGAATATCGTTATAAATTATAGCCTATATGTTATTCTGATGCATAAGCTACCTTATGGTAAAAGTTTCATTAAAATCCGTTCAGTAGTTTTTGCGTGAAAGAGGAACAAACATCCGAACATCCAAACATCCAAACTTTCGCATTTATAATAGTATTAAGATACCAGCGGCTGTTGGACATTTTTTACATGGCCCTAAATAGTCCAGGATCTGACAGCACTTCTGTAGGAATGTTTGAGTACGGAGAATTTTTTTTCAAAAATGTTTAGTAGGTGCCCTAGGAAGTATTTTGGACTCGGGTGGACATTCGCCACCTGGTGCATTTTTTTGCTATGACGTCATCAAAGATGGCTGCCATTTTGGCTCTCATAAATGCTAAAAAATGCCCAGCACTTCTGCAGGAAATTTAAAAATTGAGAATTTCTTTTCAAAAATGTTTAGTAGGTGTCCTAGACAGTATTTTAGACTCGGGTGGATATCCGTCTCCTGGTACATTTTCCTGTTATGACGTCATCAAAGATGGCGGCCACTCGATCCTATAATGGCTTATATCTATGTTATTACTGGACCGATTTGCATGAAAATTACGATTTTTTTACTAATTTGTCTGATGCTATTTGTCTTCAAGCTGCACTGTTAGAAATTTATTCGAAGAAATAATTGAAAATAAATTTATTGATTTTTTTCTTTTTTTTTCATTTTTAACTACCAAGACTTAACCATAAAAAATGGTGTTAACCCTTTTATTTTCACGAGAAAATGCTAATTTACCGCTGCTTGCATGCCAGAAGATACAACTGTATTGCAAAATAATAAAACGTCCTGCTCGTCCAAGCGATATCAAGAAAAATTTAAATTTAGTTAAAATAGATGAGAATGAGAAGAAATATGAAAATTCAGACGTACTGTAGCAGTTTAGGAGAACTATTTTATCCCTGTTTTACAGTTTCCTGATGTTGTTATTGATTATGATTTTTCTACTCTGAAAGAATATTCGAAGATCCTCCTTTACCATTCTGTAGTGCTAAAGGTACAATGTACAAAAATATTATCTCAATTTATGGCCCCTGGCACTCTTTGCACTAGAAGGTGGCAAATTCTCAAAGTCAATATTCTTCACATCAGGATACAGCTATAATCTTAGTTCATCTAAAAATTTACTGTATGACCTTTTTCGTTATTACCTGCACTACGTATTATTTTGCTTTGATTTTACGAATCTTGTTCTCACATATTCCAGTCGGATAATATACTGTGGAATGCTTTTCACCTGTTTTTTCGTGTGAATATTATGAACAAAAGTCGCGTAGAATCCATAACTCCAGTGCTCCCCCCAAAGTTTCTAAACACCAAATCACAGAATAACAGTATACCAGAGAAAATAAAGCTAACACCATTATTCTCTAAAGTCTGCTTCCTCTGCTATCACGCAATTTAAGTCCAGGTCTTTCCACGTTGTAAGATCAGTTTGTTTCCTTATTATTGCCCAAAAGCTGTTGTTTAGGACAGGCAGAGTAGCATCTTGAGATATTTTAAATAACATGTATAACAAACAATACTGCTATCTTGGCTCTACGCTCGTAGACCTTTTTAAGGGAAAATATTGCTCTAACTGTCAAAAATTTTACAGACTCTTTCACAGCCTTTTGCGACACTCCCAATATATGATCGATAAATAATAATAATAAAGACAGGAACTGCTTCGGCAAGTTTTTTGTTTTTATCTGTCATAACCTTTTCGTGTAGAAAAGTTCACTATATAATAGGATTTTTCACCAGAATGTGAACACATTTTCTTTCTTACGTTACCGTAAGATTGTTCTAGCTCTTTTAACAATGCACCTGTTTGTAATTTATAACAAATTCTTGTTCGTAAAACATTAAACATGTTTTCAGATAGTTCATACTGAAAGAGCTCTTCCACGACCAGAGGAACGAGCTAAAAGTAATTCGCATCATGAGGTGAGATCGGTTGATATTGATGTATAATAATAATAATTAGTTTAATGCATTACATATATTTTTTAAGCGTGGAAAAAAAAAATATAACAAGCAAGCATATTTGGAAACATTTATAATAGAAAAGGTATATTGCTCCATACAGAGTACTTTTTCAAAAATGTTTTAAATAGTGAAAATTAATGAAAGTTTACTCTTTTTTGAAAATCAAAAGAACAAAATACTAAAAATTAAATCTCCATTATTAAACATGCCTTTTTTCAGGGAGCTAAATTTCTTTAAAATTTAAACGTTTTAAACTAAGACATATAGAAAATAAAACTACCATAAGTTAAAAAATAAAAACTCAAAATAAAAAAAAAAAACCGCTGACCCGAGACCAGAACCACGAACCTCGTTACAATGCTAGACTTAGCGCGCTGCTCACCGGGTCAATACGCTTCTGCACCTCGGTGGTGCAAAGTTGCGTTATATGCTCTGTATTAAGAATTGAATGGAACAATAACCAGATCAGTACCTGTTTTTGATTGTCTTTTAATTATTGTGTTTGTGTTTATTTCTATTTGAAAAATGCCACTTTGATCGCTTTTTTTGAAACTATTTTAGCAATTCTACAAAAATTATTTTGAGTAGTAGCACTCACAAAAAAAAAAAAAAAAAAAAAGGATTAAAATCAAGACGGATTTGAAGTCTTATTCAAACTTATTTCCCCATATATTATAATGATACAGTTTCCCACTAGAGCGAATAAAGCCTTCTAGGATTCACTGATTGTTATCAACATCACGGAGTAGAAAGAAGGAAAGAAATGTTCTACGGATGCGCTAGTTTGAAGGTGGCAACGAATTCTCACCCGCCGCCAGAGGACGCTAGCTGAAACGCTCCCTGTCTCCTACGGGAGTCAATGTAAATGATACTGAATCTGTCATCTTTTTAAATGCTACTATGGGAAAGAAATTTTTTTTTTCAACTGGATTTTGGTGTAAACCATCGATTAACATTATGAACTAAATATGACTTTGAAATCGACCGCATCTAGCTACTTGCCAAATTTGACATATATGCGACTGTATGTGACATTTTCTTTGCATTGTGTGATATAATTTTTGCTGAGAATCAGTTCTCTAAATTGTGGATAAATTAAGCATGAGGCAAAAAATTAATTATGTCATTATTTAATTTTGTTATTAATTAAATATATTTAGTAGACAAAATAATTATTACTTTAAATATATTTATTAAATATATTTAGTTCATCTAATGTCTTTAAACGAGCAATTCTTGTATATATATTTATATATATATATATATTTATTTATTTATTTATTTTTCGGATCTCGAAAACGGCTCTAACGATTTCGATAAAAATTTGTATTTAGATAGAGTTTTGGTTTCTGAGTTCATCTACGTCGGCGTTTTTTCTGTAAAAACGCGAGTTTTCACAAAAAACCCCGTTTTTTTTGTGCCTTCATTGAAAGTTTGAAAAGCTTTTATTGCGCCATTTTCTTTATGATTACTTTCATTGTTACTGTTTCCGTGGCGACCACGTTTTGTTATAACAATTGGATTTCACATTTAATCACATCAGCGCAAGTTCAAATTATGGTATTTGGCAACGCTAAATTGTTATTGTTTTTGAAACGTTAAAGCAAGGCTTCACTAGATAACAAGCTGTTGGGATAAAAGCAGTGGTAATAGTCCACCGACATCTATTGAATTTTGTGGTAACTTAGGCAGGGATTCAAGTGAAACAGGCCATCGCAAATTACAATCGCTACTGGAAATGAATTACA
>JAXGGA010013192.1:0-36062 GCA_038373865.1 Uloborus plumipes
GCTTGAGGGGCCAAACTAGTTTTCTCTGTAGGAACAACCCGATGATTTAAACTCAGAAAGACCACACGTATAAGAAATACCCCACAAGTTATGGGTGACATGAAATTTCGAATCCTGGAGGAAAACACATTTGGCAACTTCCAAGTTCCACGCACTGTCGACGTCGATGTACTTCTTCAATGCATTTGTACCTCAATAAATGATGCTGAATACAAAAAAAATCATCCTTTATGCAGCAATTTGAAGACAGTTTTATGATTTTTTTAGAATTTGAAACACTCAACAAAAACTGTCGAAGTGGCACAATAGTTATCGAAATTTCTGAACAGATAGTTTAAATAGCATTTTGTATCGGTACTGTAATTTTTGCCTGTAGGTGTTAGGATGCGGGGAATGGGCTCCCTACCCCATTTTTTTTTTTTTTTTTTTGGTGCGTGCTACCAAACAATCAAATCTTTTTCTCAATTGCAACTTCCTCAAGTTTTTTCTAACTTGTTAGTATTTAAAACGAAAATACCGCTGTATTGTAACTCCAATTAAAAACGAATACTTTACGATGACTCTTCAATCAAGATTCTTGGCTGTATTTCTCTTTGAATCGTTATTGACTTTGCTAACCTAAGCTACCCAATTGCAGAACAACTTAATTTGAATTGGAGGACTGCTCTGTGCTCTCTCTTTTTTTTTGTTTGCAGTTGTCTGTGAATTGCTACATACGAAACGCAATCAGGACGATTTAAGTGCAGTAACCCTTCGTTATATCGTGCTTGTAGGGAAACAACAAAAAAGCGTGATATATCTGAAAGCGCGATATAACCGAGGTCATAAAAAATGATTTAATTAACGTACAAATTAATGACATGTGCCCCTACAAAAAGATTAGTTACGGCATATTCGGATGATTTTCTAATAAAAAGAAAAGAAAATTAGCTTACCCATTGCTGTTTTAAAATGACAAAGAAATAAGTATATTTATGTAAATAAATAAATATTTCTACTATTTTTTCTTGTAATACAAATCAAAAGTTGCAACTTTAACTTCAATCAATTTAGATGTATGGAAATATACCAGGCTTGCAAACATTTTTTGTATTAGTATTTTGCTTAATTTAATGATTTAAACATTTTTTATTTAACAACGACCAAATTATTGTACTATTTTTCACGGTATAAACTGACATCTCGTTAAAATAAAGATAAGAATGCTACAGTGAACTCTTACTTATACGCCGCCTCATTTTTGCGCCTTTTCCACTTATACGACGATTTTGAATGGTCCCAGCACATTCCATAGCAAAATAATGATAGTATCGCTCGTTTATGCGTCACTCTAAGGATAAATATTTCACTTATGCGCCGAATTTTCCGAAAAATGGGAAAATTCAATTTATTTTCTTTTAAAAAATAAGATTTTTCTTCCCTTTCCTCTTTAATCTTTCGCCTTTATGGCTCGCGAAAGGCCTTTTTTCCGCATGAACTAGAGTTCGGAGAGGGACAATTACCTATTATATTATGGATCGTTTTAAAGGGAACAGTTTGTAATTAGGTATGCTACAATTTTTGTTTTCTCTTTATCATTATAGTTAAGTTACAGTTATTGCCAAACCGTAGTAATAGTATGTCCATTGTCTGTACAAACATTCTTATTCATTCTCTCATTGGAGCTTTGTTGCGTTTTAGACCTTTAAATAGGCTTGTTCACTTATACGTCTCTCTCACTTATGCACCTTTTTCTGTTGGTCCCTTGGGCCGGCGCATTAAGTGAGAGTTCACTGTATTTGCCGCACTAGCAAAGAGAAAAAGCAATAACATAGCTTTTATGTAACAATATGTCGGAGAGCAGTTTAATTTGCTATCAGCAGAAAATAAATTCATTCGTTATCAAAAAATGCGACAAAAATCATGTCTTGAGTTCGAAAAAAGAAGGCACATAGTATGTTATTTAATGTAAATACTCAGTCTTTGTTGTTTGCCTTTTCTTAGAAACACGGTGCTTTAGTCAGCTATCTAAACTGACGCTACACATAATTTGTGTATCGGTTTTGAATGCACAACAGTGACTGGCTCATCGTAAGCAGTGAAGCTTCATTAAAAACTCCTAAACAAGACCACCTCTCTTTCTCAAACCCGCAATTACCTGGCAAATTATACTGACAACTTACAACTTAGAGCTATGAAAAATTGCAGAAGTAATTGATATAAAATGCCAAGTAATCGCTTAAAACAAGGTTTCAACGAAGCCATTGACTATGTTTTTTTCTTTTTCTTTCCTTTCTTTCTTTTTGTTGTTGCATAATGTACATTGTAGTTCAACTTTTCGTTATTTTGATACAATTTGGTAATTTTAAGATTTCAAAGTTTTTACATTTAATTTGAGTGTGACGTTCTTAGTGCGAGTAGTTTTTATGTCACTTGAAAATAAAAAAAAAATCTTAAGAAATATTACACAATTTGAACACGTACCACAATATTTATTTTATTTTTTTCATTTGCAGCTCATTCTTGCAGCATTTAGTCATTTCTGTTTTCTGTTTCATATTTTAAGCTTACATGACTTTTCTGAACATTTAAGGTGTTCTTAAATTATATACAGAACGCACGTAATTTACAGCCTAAAATATAATAATTAAAAAAATAAATGAATAAAAGTAACGTTGCTTAGCTCGTGAAACATATTAAACTTATCAATTTTCCATAACTGAGGACTAATTCAGTTGTTTTTCTTTCTTTCATTGTTTGCTCAATATTGTTAAATACAGATTATTTTTAATTATTTTGAAGAGTTTATCGCTTCTCCCAAATGAATACATCTTATTAAAGTATCTGTTATATACTCCCAAAAATTATTCTGTCTTAGCAAATTCGTTTTTTTAGAGTTTCTTCATTTACCCCACATTCATTTACATTTGACAAGTTCGCAAGAAAAAAAATTAACCGGCTTAGAGCCAAGAGAAAATATTTTTGATATCACCCGTACACATTGCAATCGACAGTTGAGCAATACCCCCCCCCCTCCAATACCACCTCTTAACTATCCGCTTTCCACCTGGTAAATTCTACCTGCAATGGTCTGCTGCAAATACGTACTTTTTGGTCAATGTAAACAAGCTGTTTTAGAACCAAATTTCGTCTTTTAGTTTTCAAGCATACTTGATACTCGTTTTATCGACCAAGCGATGAAAGACTTAGTCGACCAGACATTGTCTTCTGTCATTTAAAAAAATTTCTAAAGATAAAAATATCATTTAACTTCTGCAGATATAACTGGGTAATATTTAAATCGTTTAAATTTGTTTTGGGCCGACCCTTTCTCTTAGTTTTCAACTAAATTATATTTCCATCTGTCGCTTTTCATAATCGGAAATGGAACTCTTTATTAACTATATCAGAGATTGATAATGGATGCCATGTGAAAATAATGTCCCTTTTTGTGTTCAAGCATTTTTTTAAAAACAAAATTCAGTACTTTTCCTCTTTTTACAGCCAGGGTTTTACCTCTACCTGCTAAACTGGAGTAGTTGTTTTAGTTTCATCATACTTTTCATTAATTTTCCTCAAAATAAAAAAATGTGTAATTCTTTTAATGCGTGACTCTTTAATGTAATGTAATTTTATGCGCGTGACTCTTAATGTGTAACTCTTTAATGTGTAATGTGTGACTCTTTAATGTGCACTCTTTTCTTTTTTCTGTTTTTTTTTTTTTTGAAAAACCATTGCAAATTTTATCAGAATGACTTACTCAATGATGGCGTTAAATAAGTCTCCTAATTTTATCTTTTAATCTTTTATTTCTTCTGCTCTTACTCAAACTGAACGGATACGAAACTTTGGTATTGTATTTTTGTTAAACAATCTGAAAGTTAAAAAAACTAATGTGCAGACTTTCAGTTTTTTCTCCATCTCAATAAATGCCAAAAGTCGTTTCACTTTTCTTTTTTTTTTAAATACTTTTTTAAAACAAAACGAGCAGTTTCTTCTCCCGCAGAGTTTTTAATTTCCCCAATTTTGATCTAGAGTTTGTGTTGTGCGCTTATGCCGATCGACAGAATTTGTGCTCTAAGGCAGCACTTCGTTATCTTTGATATGGGGAACCCTTTCAATATTTATTTTTTCTTGTTAACCCTTTTCGAACAAAATTCCTCTGTGTATTTAGGTTATTAGACCACCCATGGTCTTACGTCACAGGTTGGGAGGTCTCATAAGGACATGTAATCACGCTATTAAACAATAGACGAGGAAGACGTGAAACTGGTATTATCTTACCCACAGATGCCTCTAATAAAGCTATAATTCATGGCTATCTTCAAGCAGAACAAATGATTTTGAAAGATTAGACATACATTTATATCAATTTGATGTCTTGATCACTGATAATTAAATACTTAATTGGTTTTGATTGAGTTATATTTTGATAGAGAACCACATTTGGTAATCAAGTGGCATTAACTCTTAGGTTTTTTCTCGTGTTAGGACACGTTTTCAATGTTAATATAATGTATTATGTGTTCTAAATGAATTTTCTGTAGAGATTTGCTTTCTTTTTGCAAGGAGGGGATAATAGCTGACGTAGTATTAGATATAAAGTAACGACTACTGTTTTTCAACTTTTTTTTTTTTGAGCATAATTTTCATGCGCATATAGTTTAAGGTAGTTTTTCTTCGCTTTTTTCTTCATTTCCAAATAAATTACATGTATCGCTTGCATGTTTTCCTTTTTTTTGGATTATAAATTTGCCAGTAGAGTAATTTTACGCACTGCAATGAGATCTAATTGCGACGAAAAGCATGATATAAAGCGAATTCTAAATTTTTGAATTACCAGTCGTGGTAACACTTAAGATTAGTTCATAAAGTTTACATTTGGCAAGCTTGTGTAACGTCAATGCAGTAATAATTTCCAAAGTTGGTTGCGTATTTTTCATTAAGACTAATTAGAGATCATTTCGTTGAACGCTTAATTATTCTGTAAAGTTTCTTCGGCGACTTAAAAATGTTTTACACTAGATTTACTTCCAGAACATTGTAAAAGATGATGCTTCAGAGGTTTGTCATTTTTTGAAGTGGAATATCTGTAGTGCTTTATGTGTTTTTATCAATTTCTACTTCTTATGCACCTTTTTTATGACCACAAACTATTGGCGCAATGAAATGTACAATGGCACTGGATTTATGTTTTGTGGATACAAAGTTATAAATGAAGCATGTATGACAGTACTGATTTCAAGCATGGCACTGCAAATGGCACCCCGTTGTCATGGACGAATCAATTTCTACTTCTTATGCACTTGTTTTTGTCCACACACTGTTGGCACAATAAAATTATAGTAAATTGCACGACGGCACTGACTCTATATTTTGTGAAAACTAAGTTATGAATGAAGCACTTATGACGGCACTGATTTCAAGCATGGCACTGCAAATGGCACCACGTTGTCATGGACGTTCAACGTTCTCACTGCACTTTCACGTTTCCTTGCACTCAGTAGTTCAAAATGCCTCATTAAACGATTATTCATTCACAGGATTTGGCAGAAGACCTGAACCGCAAGGACCCACTCCATTTTCAACGAGCATCCGCCGTCTAACACCTTCTCCAAACATCGGCATAGGAAATCGCAGAAGTAGTGCCGCTATTGACGATGCAAATAGAGACAACCGAAGATCTGAGAATGATTTAAGAAGTGGATATCGTGGGGTAGTTGAGGCTACAACTAGAGGGCAGGATGCCAGTGGTGTTGCAATTGAATTCAACAATACTGGTGTAGGTATCGAAAATTATGACGACATTGGTGTAATTCCTTTGACTGAAGATGTAAGAAGTAGAGGAATCGTCGATACCGTTCTTGCAACTCGTGGACCAATCGATACCGGCAATAGATACCGGGGGTTAGATACTGGAGGTAGGATTCCAGTAACGATACCTCAGAGGGGTCGAGGAGGACCTCAACAGGATAGCCGTACTGGTGGATTTGGTCCTGGAAGCCGCACAGCTCTTGGAGGCCGTCGTGGTTCAAACGAAATCAGCAATAGGTTTGCAGGTGACACTGGACGAAGATCCAGTGCCGGTTCATTTGGCAGGCAGCCAGGCTATAGAGATACTAGTACTGATGCACGTTCAAGTGCAATTGGTAACAGAAGAGGTGGTACGGATAATTTTGATACAAGATATCAGGATAATACAAATCGTGATCGAGGTGAAACAGATAGAGCAAACAGATTTGGTGGAGGAAACTTTGGTGTTAATAGGCTTGATACTCGGAACCAAGGTAATATAAATCGTGGGCAAGGAGAAGATAGAATGAATAGATTCCTTACCTCAAACAGAAGATCAAATGAAACTTCTGATGGACTAAATACTTCAGGAGATAATGTTCTAGTAGTACCACCACCTATATATGGTGTTGGTATAACTAATCGTGGGCCAATTGAGATTAGCAGAGGGTATTTGGGTGCAAGAACAAGAGGATCAGATTTGGCTTATGGCGGCAGATCATCTGATGGCGATCGTAATACAGATGACAATGGAAGTGGAATTCAGATACCCAGTACAGTGTTTGGTAGTCCACAGACAGCTTTTACAGAAAGTATGAACTTGAATACACTTACCAATTCAAATGTAATGTTCGATACCGAGAAAACATTACAGCCAACAGGTGGAGGCTTTGCATCAGGAATTAATGAACCTACAGAAGACACATTCAGGTCAAATAACATTTACGATAGAAGTGGTGGAAGGATTAGCACGAGTGTATCAAATACTGGAAATCGCGATTCTGCTTTTGGTGCTGGAGCAATCGATTCAGGCCGAGCTGTAAGCAGCAATTTCGGGAGAGTTCGTGGATCTTCGGAAAGCATCGGTGGATACAGAGGAGTCAGTGGAGCTCGTGTAACACCAGGAGCAGATATAGGTAATAGAAGCATTCCTGGAAGTCGTGTTGGGGTCGGTGGAACCTGGAGTAGAGTTGGAAATCGTGGTAGTGGAACAATAGGGGGTCCAGGTGATAGAGTTCTAGAACAAACTAGGACAGGCATTGGAAGTAACTCTGTAACTGGTGTTGGCAGAGGATCTCTTCCTATTATTCGGGTTGATTCCATTTCTCAACGAAATTCATCAATATCAGGTTCAACATCTAATGCTGAAAGAGTTCCATCAAGAGGTGGTCATGCTGGCATTACTGGAATAGTTGACAAAGATATTTCTCCTACTGGTATGTGTCCAAAGTATCGATTAAAATATATAATATATTTTGGTAAAGTTTCTTATGTCATAAACATTTTCTCTGGAAAAGTTATAATTCACATAACTTTAATTAAAGTAAAGATTTGCAATTAGTGAACGCATTTTGCGTATGTTTTTCGCAAAATTTTCTCACAAATACTCTAGTATTTATACAAAGGCAAAGTAATGAAAGAAACGTTAACACAGTCATAGGGACAAAAGCTGAAAGAAATAGTTTGTGCTAGCAAATATTAAGCGTCGTGTGGTATAAGTTAGTATTGTAGGTTTTAAAAGAAAAACGGACTAAACTTATGTAGCTAATAAACTTTACAATAAGACATAAAATCTACAGAGGGAAAGGGTTCTACGAATTTTGAGCAAAACAATTTAAATCGTTTACATGATTCTATTTTTCTCTTTGTGATCACAAAAAAATAAATAAATAAATAGAAAATCTGTGATTAAATTATTGTTTATAGGGTAAGTGCTCCAGTAGTCGGCCATTTAAGAGATCTTTTGTGAATCTTGGCTAACCTAGAACTTTCAGCTATCAATACAGCAACAAAAACAAGGTAAAACTTTAGGATGAACCTTTCTGATAGTAAATCACCTACTTGTTTCAGAAATTAAAAAAAAATTATGTTAAAATCTATGCTGTTGTCAACACTAGTAAATGCTCCAGTAGTCGGCCAAAGAATCATCTTAGCTGAAAAATAAGCAGAATCGCAATCTTGGATGACGGGCACATCATTCAAAATGAAATGACTCATTACTAATTCAAAAAAAGTACCCAAAACTTAACTGCCACTGGTTGATGATGGAGCATAGGTACATGAATGTGTGAATGCGCCATATCTGATTTTGAATTAAAAATGTACTATTTATGAGGAGCTTTATGTCATTGTGGCCGACTACTGGAGCCCTTACCCTACTTATTATTTCATGCGTCTAACTTTTTTGACTGAATTTTAACGGTTCGTTACTTTTACTACTAAAACTGACTATATAAAACAGTTTCTAGCACCTTTTTCTTGAAGCATAAATACGCTGACTTTCATTAGCATACGACCAGATATTTTTAGTTGCTCTAAATGAATGCGTTGCAAACAATAAATTATTAGTATCGTTTTAATGTTGTGCAAACTTGAATTAACATTTATTTTTTGTTTTCGGTGAGTTAAAACGGTGTAAAAAGTAAACAGGTGGAAGAATTCTTTTATCTCCACAGTAGTGAGTTTATGTAATGAACTTCTTTAAAAACTATTTAAGAAAAAAAAAAAAAAAGAATGGCCTTTGCGCTAATTTTCCGAAAGTTCCGAATTATTTTTTACACCTGAATTTCATAAAATTCAGTATGATGTTTCCTTACTCTAAATATACGAGTCAATAGGAGTACTGCTAAAAATATCTCGTACTTACTCCCTCTCTAAAACTCAGAAAATTTCCTTTTTTGCCAATAGAAAAGGACTAAAACTATCCATATCCATCCTCCATAGAAATGTAACTTTATCCTAATCCATTTCTCTCCTATGGCGACGCTTCTGACTTGCAGGAATTCCTTCCTAGAGAGTTTGTACGATTTTTTATCTTTTAGACGGATCATATGTATCAGATACAACAATTTTTCTGGAACTTGTGAACTCAATTTAAACTTGCACAATAGCGAATTTGGAGTACAGTTTTCAATGTTATAATACACTGCAACAACTGGTATATTATATGACTATTTTTTTGGATTATAATTATTATATTTTGTAAATGTTCTAAATGTCGATTTTGATATGTTTATCGTGTAGTAAGAATGGGCTTTCAACATTTTAAGAGTAATATTGTTTCATACAATCATATTATTTAACTTAACCCATTAATGCCTAACGTCCCTTTTTAGGGACGGTCCAAGAAAAGGTCTGAATTTCCCTAAAATGAACATTTCAACCAAATAATAGTGTTCAATGAGTACCTTGGTATTGTTTCAATTCGTTATTAACAGATTGCAGCACATAATCCTTGTAAAGTGTGTTCTGTAGTCGTTTTAATATGATCTTTATCAAAAGTGACATCGTTCACAATCTCAAGAAAAAAAGCTAAGTTTTTAAAGTTATTCCCAGCTTCCCAGTTTATGTTAATTGCTGATTTTATTTCTTCTTATAAAATGTCTTTTTAAATATTATATCGTAGGCAGAAAACAATTTCAGTAAAAGAAGTATGTATCCTCTGGGGTCTATCGTAACTTTTCAGGGACGATTTTTCTTTCCTTAATAAAAAAATTATTTTTTACATGATATTACTTTTCCTGTGCATTAAACACTGTTTGTAACCAGTATACAAAATATCTTTGGAAAAAAAAGTCAGGCATTAATGGGTTAAAACACAGAGGAGAATTTTGGAAGTGCAAGACTAGAATTATAAGTGTAAGACCCTTTTAAATAATATTTTTGAACAAAAGGTGTTATTTAGCTGAAAACTCGGATGGTGAACAAGTTATATTAGCTTAGAATTTTTAATTTATAAGATAAAGTTTATTAAAGTTTTGAATGGAATTTTTTTACATTTTTACATTGCCTCACGCATCTATATTTTTTATGGAATGTATTTATAAAATATTTGATGATTAACCAGAGTTTGAATTCTTTTTAGATCTGGAAAGGCAATATGAAAAACCGATCTCACCAGGTAACTATTATTTTGATTTACAGCAACAAGTTTTTGATAGTACTTAACTAATAGGGTGGAGCGAAAAAAAACAAAGTTTTTATTTTCGAATCGTAATAGTGCGGAAAAGTTGCAATTGGTGAAGAGTTACAAAACAAAACAAAAATTTTTGAAATCGGATAATATCTTCCGTTCCCGCAACGAGCCTGAAATTTTGAAAAAATGAAAATTTTCATGTGTTTTTAGCGATTTTTTAAAATTTTTGTTTTAATGTTTTATTTTAATACTCTTGGACGGAAAAGTTACGTTTGGTGAAGCCTTCTGAAATTTTGAAAAATATATTGAAATCGAATAATACCTTCTGATCCAGGAACAAGCCAGAAAAACCAAAAAATTATAAAATTTCAGGTTTTTTTGGGGTGATGAAAAAAAATTAAAAAAAAAAATATGTTCTCATTTTTTTTCTTATTTACCCGGTACCATAGCGTAAAGCCTTTTAAAAAGCACTATATTACTCTTAAACATTAATTTTTTTCTTGATTTTTCAGGTATCTTCTAAACATGCAAAACTATCATTTTTTACAACAATGAAACATTTTCAAATAATCGAAAGTTATAAAATATTTTCCAAAATTTCTGCAATCCAGTACAAAAATCCACTAAATAAAACACCCACTCCTAAAATAAACACTAATTTTAATCACTAAACTATAAACAATTTTAATACCTAACTAATTATATACAGTTTCTTAATCCCCTTTTGTAGTCTGTGCCTTCTATAATTATGTTACCTAACTTAACTGACTACCCACAGAATCCTTTAACATTAATTTAATTAGAAACTTATTTTAAAATTAAAACTTCTTTAAAATTAAACCTAGTTAGGTTAGGTAGTGTATAGAATGAGACTGCAAAATGCAATTAAATATTCAGAAACTAACATTTTAATGAGGTAGGTATTAAAATAGTTTATCGTTTAGGGATAAAAAAATATTGTTCATCTTATGAGTGAGTTAAACAAATTTAATAATTAGGTATGGGTAAAAATTTTTATGTAAATGTTATCTATTATTTTTTGCTTTTTAGTTGCTTTTAGTTTGCTTTAAGGTTATCTTGGTGCCTACAGTAACACAGTTTAAGGCAAAGTGGGGCAAGGTGTAACAAAAATTAAGGATTGGAAAGCATTTGACAAGGAGAAGACACTACTGCGCCACACACCCCTATTAGCCTTATGCAAAAAATGTTAAAACATGTTATCATGACAATTGAACATTTGAAACACGATTGCAGAGAAACTTGTGCTTAAAAGGTTACTATAAGCATCTCGGTGATGATTTTGGAACACATTTCATATGAAAGCCATAAATATAAGGAATGTATTATTGTAGAAGACAAAACAAATTTTAGATTTTGTTGATTTCTAATTTTTCATACACAAAATTATTTTAAAATAAATAATTAAATTTAAGTTTAAAAAACTAAAAAATACGCTTTTAGAGTTAATCAAACTATAAAGCTTTGAACCATTTTCTATTATAAGTTTACATGCACCTTATAATACATCAACATGTAATATAGTTTAGTCTTTAGTACTAATAATAGCATTCAATAACATTAACATGTAATAATATAGTTTAGCCTTTAGTATTAACAATAGTATTAGATATATCACTTTTATATTTTTAAAGAACGTGAATTTCATCTTTTATTCAGACTTACATACATACTGACAAACCAACATGTGAAACTAGTAAAAGGGTATTAAAAACAAAACCGCCATTAAAAAACAACTGGGAGCTAAACAGAAAAAAATAATACATAATATTTACATACAACTTCATACCCATACCTAATTATTAAATTTGTTTAACTTTTTCAGTACAAAAATCCATTGAACAAAACACTCACTCATAAGATGAACAATATTTTTTATCCCTAAACGATAAACTATTTTAATACCTACCTCATTATTATGTTAGTTTCTGAATATTTAATTGCATTTTGCAGTCTCATTCTATACACTACCTAACCTAACTAGGTTTAATTTTAAAGAAGTTTTAATTTTAAAATAAGTTTCTAATTAAATTAATGTTAAAGGATTCTGTGGGTAGTCAGTTAAGTTAGGTAACATAATTATAGAAGGCACAGACTACAAAAGGGGGTTAAGAAACTATATAATTAGTTAGGTATTAAAATTGTTTATAGTTTAGTGATTAAAATTAGCCTTTTTTTGGAGTGGGTGTTTTATTTAGTAGATTTTTGTACTGGATTGTAGAAATTTTGGAAAATATTTTATAACTTTCGATTATTTGAAAATGTTTCATTGTTGTAAAAAATGGTAGTTTTGCATGTTTAGAAGATACCTGAAAAATCAAGAAAAAAATTAATGTTTAAGAGTAATATAGTGCTTTTTAAAAGGTTTTACGCAATGATACCGGGTAAAAAAGAAAAAAAAAATATGAGAACATTTTTTTTTTATTTTTTTTCATCACCCCAAAAAAAGCTGAAGTTTTATAATTTTTTGGTTTTTCTGGCTTGTTCCTGGATAAGAAGGTATTATTCGATTTCAATATATTTTTCAAAATTTCAGAAGGCTTTACCAAACGTAACTTTTCTGTCCAAGAGTATTAAAATAAAACATTAAAACAAAAATTTTAAAAAATCGCTAAAAACACATGAAAATTTTCATTTTTTCAAAATTTCAGGCTCGTTGCGGGAACGGAAGATATTATCCGATTTCAAAAATTTTTGTTTTGTTTTGTAACTCTTCACCAATCGCAACTTTTCCGCACTATTACGATTCGAAAATAAAAACTTTGTTTTTTTCGCTCCACCCTATTAACTAATCAACAATGCCAGTAAACTTACAGGTTTTGGATTTTACACCTATTAACGAAAATAGATGCGTAAAGGGGAGAACAGGGCATAGTAGGGCACTGGGTCCAGCGGACAAAAACATCCAAACACCAAAATTAAAAAAAAAAAAAAAAAAAAGAAAAAAAAGAAATACAGTGAACTCTCACTTATACGCCTCCTCATTTATGCGCTTTTTCACGAATACGACGATTTTAACTGGTCCCAGCACATTCCATAGCAAAATAATGATAGTATCATGCCTCCGCTCTATAGATAAATATTTCACTTATGCGCCGAATTTTCCCTAAAATTAAATTTTTTTTATTTATTTTCTTTAAGAAATAAGCATTTTTCTTCACTTTCCTCTTAAATCTTTCGCCTTTATTGCTCACGGAAGGCATTTTTTCCGCATGAACTAGAGTTTGGAGAGAAACAATTATCCATTATGCATCGTTTTAGAATGCACAGCTTGTAATTTGGTATGCTACAATTCTTGTTTTCTCTCTATAGTTACGTTACAGTCATTGCCAAACCTTACTAATATGTCCCTTTTGTATAGAAACTTCTTATTCATTCTCTCATTAGAACCTGTGTTGCGTTTTAGTCCTGCAAATAGGCTTGTTCACTTATACGTCTCTCTCACTTATGCGCATTTTTCTGTTGGTCCCTTGGGCCGGCGCATAAGTGACAGTTCACTGTAGTACACTTTTTGTTAGGATGTTTGGTAATGCCGTGGAAACCAACCACTGTCACATTTCATCATGTAAGGAAGCTGTAGCCCTTTTTATTTTTGTTACCACTGTTGTCAATTTGTGCAAGTTTTACTTTTTGAATTTGAGGTATTAACTATATAATAACTATCTTATGATTAATTTAAAGCAGAAACTTTCTTAATTGCATGCATGTTCTTTGTTTTATTTATTAATATTGTGCAGCTTTTGTCTCTTGGTTTAAAAATACTGCTTTGAGGGTACAGTGGGGCCATATCCTATTGTACCTTCAGCATTCTCCACTGTATAATAAGCATTGTGACAAGATATTTACATTTATATTTTACATGACTTCCTTACGGTAGGTTTAAGCTTCTAATTGCCCTAAAATCACTATTTTTACCAGTAACAATGTGATGCGCAGTAAAAAACGCAACCTTCACTGGAAGCCAAACAGCCCGCACGGTGTTCGGAAAAGCATAAGGAAAGGTATATTAAGGCTACAGTGGACAAATAAAATTGATTTTTTCAATTATTGATTTATGTGTCTAAAACTTTGTGTGCTTGTATTATTGCATATTTACTACATCTAAAAGCATAAAAAACACAAATTAGTGCAAAAACAATGAATACTATTTTTCAAATTTCAAATTTAAATATTTTTTTAACAAAATTTCAAAATGTTCCAGGCGTCGCAATTTTTTTTCAAACTTTGAATTTCCACTTAATTTCTAATCATTAGGCATGATTGCATAAAACAATGCATTAAATGCAATGTTTTATGTGATAGTTTATAAAAGATGGCTGAAAATGAAAATTTATAGGATTTTTTCAAATAAAAATTTTTATTTTCAGTCATCTTTTATAAACTATCTCATAAAACATTGCATATGATGCATTGTTTTGTGCCATCATGCCTAATGATTGGAAATTAAGTGGAAATTCAAAGTTTGAAAAAAAATTGTGACGCCTGGAACATTTTGAAATTTTGTTAAAAAATATTTAAATTTGAAATTTGAAAAAAAGTATTAATTGTTTTTGCACTAATTTGGTAGCATTCACACTTATGACTCAGTCTTCGCCAGGGGGCTGACGCGTAACTTGGGGCTGTAAAATAGGGGGGCAAAGTGAAAAAAAAAAATAAAGAAAAGAAAATTCTTTGCGAAAAAACTAACGGAGCTCATGGTCTCCGTCTTTATCATTTAAAAACTAAAAAATTTCCGTCATGAAAAAATGTTATCTGAGCAAAAAAAAAAAAAAAGAAATGAAAAGAAAAGAAAGAAAGAAAAAAGAAGACTAAAGGAGAGATGGCTGGATGGCTGGATTTGTTTTAGACGAAGTAAAGTTTTTGCAATTCAGGACAATTGGGGGCTTTTACTTAGTTACCTTTTTCAGACTTTTTTTTTTTTTCATCTTTTAAGTTACTATTACTTCATGTTTCTGAAAGTTACGATTTTGCGTGGATATCAGACTACCGTTTTAGATTATTTATTACGCTAAATTTTATACGAAAAGAGCACGAAGAAATCGGAGAACAATTATCAATAAATAAATTACCCATGCAGTAAGAAATGACCACAATTGTAATGTTAAATAGAATATGTTCAAAAAAGTAATATATTTCTTAAATAAATCAATATGTATATAACTATTAAAATCATTAATGAGTAGCAAGATAAAGCGCCTTTTTCTATAGTCTGTTAACTTCAATAAAACAAACGTAAATAACGTTTAATGGAGGAAAAACGAGGAGAAAAAATGAAAGATGCACCAAAACAAGTTTTATCTACAAAGAAAAAGAGAGATAATAATAATAATAACAATATAAATTACTTTATGAATAATATAAAATCGTAACAAAGAACACAAATTAGTGCAAAAACAATGAATACTATTTTTCAAATTTCAAATTTAAATATTTTTTTAACAAAATTTCAAAATGTTCCAGGCGTCGCAATTTTTTTTCAAACTTTGAATTTCCACTTAATTTCTAATCATTAGGCATGATTGCATAAAACAATGCATTAAATGCAATGTTTTATGTGATAGTTTATAAAAGATTGAAAATGAAAATTTATATGATTTTTTCAACTGAAAATTTTTATTTTCAGCCATCTTTTATAAACTATCTCATAAAACATTGCATATAATGCATTGTTTTGTGCCATCATGCCTAATGATTGGAAATTAAGTGGAAATTCAAAGTTTGAAAAAAAATTGTGACGCCTGGAACATTTTGAAATTTTGTTAAAAAATATTTAAATTTGAAATTTGAAAAAAAGTATTAATTGTTTTTGCACTAATTTGTGTTTTTTATGCTTTTAGATGTCGAAAATATACAATAATACAAGCACAAAAAGTTTTAGACATGTAAATCAATAATTGAAAAAAAAAAAAAAATTTTATTTGTCCACTGTAGCCTTAAAGAGCTAGACGTCTTAAAATTCATTCTGGGCAATTCCACGAAAATGTCAACCTGAGCATAAAAATTTCAATGTTCGCAAAACGAAAATTAATATACAGGGTGTCCACTCCTATCGTGGACCAATAGCTAATTTCTTAACCGTTAGAGATAAGCATATAGTTCATTTAGGAAAAAATCTCCAAATTACGAAAGGAATTTTGGGTATATTTAATGTTTTTCAAAAAATCAAATTTTGAAAGAGTTACGAAATTTAAATTTTTATAAAGCCCCCCAGTCCTATCAATCATATTTAGTAAAACATTCTTGACACTGTAACGTTTAAAACTAAAAAAAAATCACTGTTATACCACAAAAATTGACCGAGTTATGACGTTTTGAAAAATCAAGATTTTGCATTATTTCATGACGTCATCGAGAGATCGCTTAAGGACCGTCATGCGAAATCCTTCAAAATCTTGATTTTTCAAAACGTCATAACTCGGTCAATATTTGTGGTAGAACAGTGATTTTTTTTAGTTTTAAACGTTACAGTGTCAAGAATGTTTTACTAAATATGATTGATAGGACTGGGGGGCTTTATAAAAATTTAAATTTCGTAACTCTTTCAAAATTTGATTTTTTGAAAAACATTAAATATACCCAAAATTCCTTTCGTAATTTGGAGATTTTTTCCTAAATGAACTATATGCTTATCTCTAACGGTTAAGAAATTAGCTATTGGTCCACGATAGGAGTGGACACCCTGTATATACTTTAAAAGCTCGAACTATCTATTTTAATATGGTACCACCTTAAATTTTATATTAGAAACTGTTGTATTGAAAACAGGCCGAAAGAGATATCCATCTTCTCTCCAGAATTATGTTCTATTTTTTAGAGTACAGTATTTAGTGTTTTTTCCCCCAAAAAAATCTAACTAAACAAAAAAGTTGGGGTAATTTGTTATACACATTATGAAAATTCTTAATACAGTCTTATTTGAAAAAAATATTGTTATGGCGTTTCGTTTAGATACAGTGTGAAGTTCAGGTTATGAATGTCAGTCAGTTACCACAAAAAATCAACATTTTCCCCTTAGTGTGAAACTTCCTCGTTGCATTTCCCCCCTATTTTGAAAAAGTCAGAAGAGACTTGGCGCGTGCGCAGATTCGACGGAGGTCTCGCGAAAAAATGTTAGACAGTAGCTTTTATCTCTAGTTTTGCCTCAAAGAAATGTTCGTTTCACACCACCAGGGGAGATGAGGTGAGGACATTTCTGCTCATGCGCATTACATATTTTTCACCTTCGCTGCTTCTACAGAGACATCACTATTTAGAAAGAACACAACCTTAGTCAATATGACCAAATGAAGCAGCCAAAACAATCCTCGTAAAGTATCAATGGTTCTGCATTATTTAATCATCACGCCTTCGTGTTGCCAATTGGCAGTCATTAATTCCATTATTTATAATTACATTCACGTAACGGAGAGAACGTGAGATGAAGAAGGTTGATATTTGTTATTAGTGTGAAGGTCAAGCCAGTAATATGTTAAGATGAGCGTATTTTGTTAATGTCGCTGGTGGTCTGAGCTAGATATGCATCATCACTCTTTCACTATATACATGCCTACTAACCTCCAAGACTTTTTTTTAAATCAAAAAGAGAGGATTAATTTGACAGTGGCTGAGTTTATTAATTATAGCTCAGATTAAATTGTTAAAATATAGTCAACTACGTGTAAGAATGGTTAAATATATACTGTTCTCCAATTGAATAATATAACTCGAACTGTATAAAAATGTGTTCTTAATGTAGCTTAAATATATAATTTGTATGACAGAATAAATACATAAAATGCAGAAGTTAAACATTCAAGTATCAGTTTAAATAGTAAAAAGCATCTGGGTGAGACTGAGACATTTGTTTTTCATTTAAATACTGCAAATATTTTTTAAAAGTATCTTCATTAATTCAAATTGGTAATAACAACAACTGAACAAGAATTCTTTCTCAACTAAATTGTACGGAAGAATAACAAAGATAAATATATACTACAATAATTTGAAACATATGTGCCGCTGACAACAAAGTACGTTAAACGCGATTAGTTTCTATTCAAGTGTTTATCACAAGAAAATAGCCAAACAGCTTGTTTGCGTGTAAGTCTTGTAAAGCTACAGAATCCAAAGACTGCATTTGTCCTTATCTGGATCTCTTTAAATTTCCAACTTACTATTTTAAACCCATTAATGCCTGACATTTTTTTCCAAAGATATTTTGTATATTGGTTACAAACAGTGTTTAATGGACACTGATAAATAATAAAAAAAAAATATTTGAAACATAAAAAAAGGTTGATCACAGAGTATAATAATGAGTGCATTTTTTGCAGAGTAAACAGTGAAACTATATTAACTTACAAATTTAGACATTTTAGCCATAAGAAAGACTTTTTCAATCTTAACTCATTAATGCCTGACATTTTTTTCCCCCAAGATATTTTGTATATTGGTTACAAATAGTGTTTAATGGACAGAAAAAATAATTTAAAAAATATTATGTTAAAAAATAATTGTTTTATTAAGGAAAGAAAATTCGTCCCTTAAAAGTTTCGACAGACCCCAGAGGATACATACTTTTTTAATTTTTTTTTTTTTTTTGCCTACGATACAATATTTAAAAAGACATTTCATCAGATGAAATTAAATCAGCAGTTAACATAAACTGGGAAGCTGGGAATAACTTCGAAAACTTAGCTTTTTTTCTTGAGATTGTGAACGATGTCAGTTTTGATAAAGATCATATTGAAACTGCTACAGAACACACTTTACAATGGTTATATGCTGCAATCTGTTAATAACGAATTGAAACAATTCCAAGATACTCATTGAACACTATTATTTTGTTGAAATCTTCATTTTGGGAAAAATCAGACCCTTTCTTGGACTGACCCTAAAAAGCGACGCTAGGCATTAATGGGTTAATGTTTGACCACCGATGAAATAAAAAAGGCAAACATCCGGTGTACAGGGAAAAATAAAAGCATATATTAGTTTTCATGGATGCCAGCATTTGCAGATGTGTTTTTGTCTCTTAATTAAGCAGAGTCTCATTGAAACGAACGAAACACGCCAATCAAATTTTGATTTTTACCTTCATTGAGATAGACTCAACTTAACTGGACTTTTGCCAATTCCGTAGCAACTGGGAGCAGACAGTTCAAGATTAACCCCTTCTTGGATTCAATTTTAGTTCAGTGTTTGGTTAGAATCACAAGGGAGGAAAAAGTATCTTAACACTTCACTTAAAAAACTTACCTAGGGTAGACCTATCAGTGAATAAACACTTAAACAAATTTTCAATTTAAAAAATACGATTTTTCAAATACGAGGAGTTCAATTACTGGAAGTGTTCATTCACTGGTCAGTCTACCCTAACTCTTCACCAAAGTCAACTTGGAGGCACTAAACCTGCAAAAACTAATTAGACTTGTTCACACTAGGATCTAATTATTTTTTTCCTTATGACAGAGGCCTCTTTTCGGTGTCCGCAACCACGTGGTTTGTACCCGAGTGCCGTGGATTGCACCCGCTTCTGGCTTTGCAGGGAGTACAAGCCTTCTCTACTCAAATGTCCGACAGGACAGCTCTTCGACTTGGCTTCTCTAAGTTGTACTTATCCGGAAAAAGCGCAATGGTAAGTATCTAAAATGCCAAGTAGATTACTCTTACTTATAAAGCAGTGAGTAATTGCCCCTAAGCAAGGGCTAAGGCAGAAACATGCAATACAACGCCAACTCGGCTATTTCGATCCATGGACTGCAGATTCGAGCTTATTATGCTCTCAGCAGCATGGAATCCATGCTGTCCATGAATCGAAATAGCCGAGTTGGCTGTGTATTGCATACTCTTACTTAGTTAAAAAAGTAAATCCAGAAAGTCATTCAGGCTTATACGCCCTAACTGGTAAAACGTCCAAGTGCCGAAACACCCATTGGTTGGAATTTTTTCAGAGGCCGTGGTGTGCAAAGAAGTGTCTAATGTAACGTCCAATATTTTTTACTGTTTTCTACTGAATATTACTATTATTAGTAGACTATAAGCCGTAAGCATAAGACAAAATCATGTAAAATCTCGTTTTCTTAGTTTAAAGTTAATTTTAATATTTGTTACTTTACTCATAAAATGATTTGTATTAATTTATGTAACTGTTACCACTTTTCTTAATTATAATAAATTTTTTGATGGTATTTTAAGTAGGGCAATGCATTCCGATGGAGTGGGGTGAATTGCGGGGCTATCAGGATAATATGCTTCAAAGTGGCTATTTGGGTTTTTGATAACAAGTTCTTTATTTCACTTTCGTTAGTGCTGATCTATTAAACACAGCATCCAGACCTACATTAAGAAAAGTTTGAGGCATTATGTTCCATTTTCACATTATTTTTTATAAGTGTTTCGCTTTGGTGGTGCGTGGTACCATGAATTACTAAATCCAAGGCTTAATTGCATGGAAGCTCTAGAGAGATTAGCTCCAAAACTTCTTATCAATTTTATGGGGATTTTTGCTGTCAGTACGTATGTATGCATGTATTTATGCTTTCCTAAAAGTCCGAAATATGGTAAATGTCGATATTAGCCGACGAAGAACATCATTCATGGACTGAAGACATTCGCAAAAACTGAATATTTCTGATAAATATTCTAGATAAGATTTTTATGTAGAAAATTATATATTTACCCTAGGCAGCATAATCTCATCGGCCGATGATCAGCCATTCATCGAAACCCGATTAAATTCTCATCGGCCGATGATCGGATTCGATGAGTTTGCTCCAATATGACTCACCGGCCAAACAGAATCCGAGCAGCAAAATTCGATGAGTTTTACTCGAAATACGATGAGATTTGGAGCAATTTACGAACAGTGCAGTGCTGTGCCGATGAATTTAGGATCAATTTTGGATGCTCGGCTTATTTTCATCGGGAAAGTTGATCAGAATGATATCCCTTATCGAAACAATGTCATCGTGCGTTACGGGATCAGTTTGAGAGGAGTTCGATGATCGGCCGAGCAAAATCCGATGAGTTGATGCTACTTGGGTATGCATTGATGATGTTTTTTTGGTATCTCTAAAACACGAGCAGTGGCGTATTCAGAATTTTTCTAAAGAGGAGGGGGGAGGGTAGAGATTTTTTTTTCCTTCTGCATGATTTTCTCGGGAAATATGAGGGAAAAGTTTAATAATCGAATTCATTTTTCGTCCCCTAAACCAATCCCTTTGACATGCCACTGAACACGCGTATACAATTTTGTGCGACACAGCTTTGTTTCACTAATCATTCTGACAAATTCACATAATCTTAAAGTAATGTCATAATAACACTATTTCTGTTGATGTTAATTTATTCTATACACTGCGAAAGTTAAGTTGTTGTAGTAAAAAAAAATTAAAAAGCATTTAATGGTTTTCTCCTATGGCATTTAATGGTTTCATAAGCTACTAAACTAAGTACCACTAAACTACGCAAAGTACAAGGAACGTCATTTGAAATATTTCCGTATAAATGATGATACTTTTACAGCTTCCTAAAAGTTTTCACGTAAAACTGGTAACATAGGTTCGTAACACAAATTTACGAACCTAACACTTTCTAAGTGCGAGAATCTCCGAGAGCATAAGCATTTACTTTTGTTTGGTTAGCTCTATTGGTTTTACAGGCGCAAGGGCGTTAATAGGCTAGATTGCTCTTTCACCTTTGCAGCACGTAATCGACGCAAATAGATCCGATTAATTCAGATAGATTCTTATCTAGAACTTTTGCGTGATACAGGGTTGCCAGGTAAGTTGTAGCAACAGTCAAATACTTGTAACACATATCTTGCATTTATATGTGCAAGATACATTATGTAATTCAGCAATTAACATTGTTCTAACACTTATTTTTAGCTCCTCCGGTAGGCACTTTTTGGTAGCATTCACACTTATGACTCAGTCTTCGCCAGGGGGCTGACGCGTAACTTGGAGTTGTAAATAGTAGGGGGGGGAGGTGCAAATGAAAAAAAAGAGAAAAGAAAATTCTTTGCGAAAAAACTAACGGAGCAAATTAAAAACATAGCTCCAAGTTTGAAAAAAAAAGAGGGACGAGTACCCCCTTTTCCACTATCAAATCTGTACCTCAGCAAGACCTTGGTACCTCAGTACCAGACTAACGTAAGTCCATCCTCGTCATTTTTCAGTAGAGGGCGAAAACGATTATCGGATACATGCAAAGGATGGGACTCTCGCTCTTTTCACGCTGCTAAATAATTGTGAAGGAATTTGTTTTATAGAACACTGTTTTAATGGGTCGATGTGGAATAAGATTCTACATACAATGAAGCAAAAAAGTGAAAATCGCCATTTTTGGACTTACGTCGTTCTGATTCTGAGGAACAGAAATTACGCCCATGGTCTCTCCTCATCATTTAAAAACTAAGAAGTTTCCGTCATAAAAAAAATGTAATCTGAGCAAAATCGTAAAAAAAAGGAAAAAGAAATAAAAAGAAAAGAAAGAAAAAAGAAGACTAAAGGATAGATGGCTGGATTTGTTCTAGACAAAGTAAAGTTTTTGCAATCCAGGACAATTGGGGGCTTTTACTTAGTTACCTTTTTCAAACTTTTTTTTTCATCTTTTAAGTTCTATAATCCATAACTAATTACTTCATGTTTCTGATAGTTCCGATTTTGCGTGAATATCAGACTATCGTTTTAGATAATTTATTAATGCAAAATTTTATACGAAAAGAACACGAAGAAATCGGAGAACGATTATCAATAAATAAAACCGATGCAGTAAGAAATGACCACAATTCTAATGTGAAATAAAATATGTTCAAAAAAGTAATATGTTTCTTAAAAAATAAATCAATATATATATAACTCTTAAAATCAATGATGAGTAGCAGGATAAAGCGCCTGTTAACTTCAATAAAACAAACGCAAATAACGTTTAATGGAGGAAAAAGGAAGAGAAAAAATGAAAGATGCACCAAAACAAGTTTTATCTACAAAGAAAAAGAGAGATAATAATAATAACAATATAAATTACTTTATGAATAATATAAAATCGTAACAAAGAAAGATTTTTCGTCTGAAAAAAGTAAATAAAAATAATTTGATAATAATAAAAATAAATTTTTTTTTTGAAGTTTTGACGCTAATATAGCCACAGCAAAGTTAAATTAATAATGAAATTAGATATCTCAAAATACATCGGAGAGTTTTCGGGTTACAAGGAATGCCTTTTTCAGTACCAAAAGTTTCTTGCTCTCACAATTTGTTTCAGCATGAAGGCAAACTGTAACTATTTAGCTATTATACTTTAAAGCAAAGACTTGTATATAATTTTTCATGATAAATATGCAATTATTTTCAAATTTGCAATTCGTTTACTGTTTGTTTTTAATCAGGCCCGTCATTTAAGGGGGCAGGGGGGGTCAATTGCCCCCCTGACTTTGAGAAATTAATGTATTTACCTATAAGTGGGCGTGGCTTTTGATGTTTTCCGATGGAATTGCATTGTGTTTGGAGCCTTTGCCCCCCTCCCCTGGAAAAACTTGAAATGACGTCCCTGTTTTTTATACCTTATTCAGTTTTTTTGAGTAAAAACAGCCGTGCGATTGGAGAATCATGCAAAGCTCTATGAAAGGTAAAAATATTTTAACAGTAGTTTTGAGTAAAGTTTTTTTTTTAAACTTTTCGTAGCCAACTGTGACCAAAATTAGCCAAACAGCTAAATTATCCAAACCTGGCAACCATGGCGTGATCTTCACATTACAATAATATTTCGTGGTATTTGTTGACTAACTGTTGCCACAGGCAAGGGAGAAAATGTGAGCTGGAGTGTAAAGGGAGGGGGTGATGGATGAGGTTTGCCTCCGGTAAATTTCGATTAGGTAGTTGTTAGTAGATTTAGAGAAACAATAATTATGATCCATTTGAATATTTGAATGACTTGTTTTGACGGAAGATTACAATTGAGTTCAAGAATCGATGAAAATTATACAATGCGATCAAAAACTTTCTTTATTTCTAAATGCTTTATATTTTTCAAACATTTCTGCCTTTTGAATGCTGTTTCAACAACATATTAAACTGCTTTAAAGATTCACGAATTTGAAAAATCATGACATTTATTTTCATGGATTTTTTTTCTTAATTTAATATTTTCTCTATTTAATAACTAGATTTTAAAGAGAAACAAAAAGAAACACGCATGAAATTAGAGACGCTTCAAAAGTGATGATTTATTACAAGATCCAATTTGTGCTCTAAACAAACTTCCAATGAATCATTGTCTTTGTACAAATTTTTGAAGGAAACAACAGTAGCGAATGCCCTTCTGGGCAATGTTTCTTTTTTCAGTACAAAGAATTTTACTTTAGTTTTGTTTAAAAGAGCTACAGAGCATGAGAGAGGTGTGTGGGGGGGGGGGGGTAGGCAAACTTCATACGTTATAAAATACATCGTTTTACACTTTAATAAATGCAACTGAGTCATAAACTTTTGTTTGATTGATTGTAGTTTTAGATACAAGGTCTAACAAAAAGAAATTGTCCTTGCTCAACAGTTTATTTTTAAAATAGAAATGCTAGCTCTTTATTTCTTTACCTGGCAGGCAAAGAGCACTTTGTCCATGTTTTTAAAAATGATCAATAAGATGCGGAAAGATTTTTCGTCTGGAAAAAAAAGAAATTAAAAATAACCCAGGTCTGCAAAAAAAAAAAAAAAATAGCTGTTTTGAGAAAAATCGATTTGAAAATTTTAACTTTTTAAAATCCTTGCCCTGGCTCTAATAACTATTACAATTAGCCAAATTGTCATTGCTTGGTTGATTAAATATTCTGCTAGGTGACTATGGTGTACATTTCCCGGCCAATTTTAAATAAGTAGGTAATTAATGAGAAGTGCCCCTCTCATTCTCCATTTTCGTGGAGAAAGAAAAGGGGCACATCGCAAAATAGCTATTCTTACGGGCATCGGATTGTACACTATTTAAATGTTTTTGAAGTTCTTTTCGGACTTTAACCAACCTATCGTTGTTTCATTTCAGGACGATATTAAATCAAATTTTAATTCCTAATGATTTAACGTTTTGTTACATAATACTATTCTTCTTGTTCTAAAAAAAAGAACCCTTCATAAATTACATGTACACAAACAATTTATACTTAATAACAAACAATTAAAATGAGTGTCATTTAAAAAAAATCAAAATTACGGTTTTCTTAATTGGTTTTAAAAAAGTACTAATCATAATTTGCACCAATGAAGCTCGGCGAACTCTGATTATCAAAGATGTGCCCCTTTCAAATTCAATTCTCCCTTCACAATCGGCAGTATCGGCAGAATGATAAGGGCATAAGTCGCTTTTTAGCTGCGACTGTTAACACTAGAAAAAAATGGGTCAGTTTCTCATGTAAGGTGTACTAAGCCATGCTTTTTAAAGATATTTCCAAAAAATGCAATTTTTGAAATGTGCCCCTTTCATTCTGGATGTGCGATGTGAATGCAGAAAATATATTTTTAAATTAATGTTGCAATGCTTACCTTTGAATGCTGCCAACATCCTTTTTTTTTGTCAGAGTCTTTGCTACTTCCCGAAAACTTTTGTACCACATCCTTGAATGAGTTCCAGGCTTCTTTTTCAGTTTCACTCATTGATTGATTCAAAAAACAATGGGTAAGATAAAAGTTTGCGCATGTCAGATCCTGTGAATATTCCCTCTCTCAATTTAACTTCAGAAAATCCACCCCCCCCCCCGGAAACTTCAAACAAACATATTTGAAATTCTTCATCTTTTGGCAAACACTTGATAAATTGCTTCATCGGTCCTAATTTAATGTGAAGAGGGGGAAACAGGACCTTTTCCTGATCAACCACTATACTGTCCAACGTGAAAAGCCACGACTGGCTTCTAGCACCTTTGAAGGGAACTATTTTAAAAAGGGGTGTGCACTTGACTAAAAAATGCCCCATGGCAGTATTTCTGCTCATTCTGATATTATTTTATTTTCCTGGATCTGATAAGGAAGGGGAATAAAAAAGAAAAAAACATCAACACAAGCCAATAATTTTAATAAACGAATCCAGCGAAAAAATAATAAAATCCCCTCACATTCCTTACCTCTCTTATATCACTATTAACATTTTGATAAAATCCTTAATAGTCCAAAAACCCAGTACGACATATTTAAATCTGATCAATGTGGCTTTGTAGGTAAGAGTTGCTTATTTCCACTTTTCCTCATCCAACACCCACCCTCACTCTCTACCTTTTTTTTCAGTTTTTATAACTGTGGGTACTTTTCGAACATCAAGAAAAACTATTTGTAATAATCATTTTTTTCATAAATTAGTATAGGGTCATTCCATAGCGACTAACGTAACATTCAGAGCTGATTTTGTAACTGTTTTCACTTGTAACGTAAAGGATAAAAAATATTTTTTAGTTATGCTGGTGGATTTACAATGTACATGGTACCTATGTATCATTTCTGCTAAGAATTTAAAACAAAATTACTGACAGTAGATATTTTTTCTACCAAAATATCAGCGTGACTAACGTAACATTTTTGGAACCCTGAAAATGAATGCTCATGTTGTGAGGCAAAAATTTCTCAAAGTTAAGCAAGTGTTAAAAATTGAATGATATGTTTGAAAAATGTGTAAGTTTGGCTTTTAAAAACATAAAACACATTTATTAAATCTTAATTTTTTGAAGTCTTAAGTGTCACTTTTACTCAAGATGGCGAGTGACTAACGTAATGTGACTAACGTAACGTGACTAACGTAACCATCGAATAGTAAACACTAAACACACTACAAACTATTTTTATGGCTAATCTCAGTTATAATCGCAATGCTTTTTCATTTTTTTAAACTTCTTATATGGTGTATGATTTTTATTTATTTATTTATTTACTTATTTTTTGATACTTTTTTTCACTTCGGTATTTTTTTTTTCTTCGGCTGAGGTTGACATTTCTATGGAATGACAATATAGTATTTATTCAGTTATATAGAGGTAAAATGGTACATTACCATACTCAGTACACACGTTTTTCGGAAAAACTGTATGTGATAGATAAAAACGGAGGTCATTTTCGAATTCAGCACACCGAAAATCATTAAGTATGCTCAAAATATCCCATGCAGTTTCTTGGTTGCAGACCTGCGTAATTTGATGCTTTGACGTTTACACAACCACACAGCAAAGTTAAATTCTGTACCTCAGAACCAGACTAACGTAAGCCCATTCTCGTAACTTTTCTGCAGAGGGCGAAAGCGGTTGCCGAATACATGCAAAAGATGGGACTCGTGCTCTTTTAATGCTGCTGAATAATTGTGAAGGAATTTATTTTTTGAATAATGTTCTCATGGGTCGACGCGGAACAAGATTCTACATACAATGAAGCAATAAAGTGAAAATTGCCATTTTTGGACTTGCGTCGTTCTGGTTCTGAGGTACAGAATTAATAACGAAGTTTTATGCCTTAAAATGCATGTGAGAGTTTTTGAGTTACAGGAAACCATTTTTTGAATACCAAAAGTCTCTTGCTCTCACAATTTGTTTCAACATAAAGGTAAATGATTACTATTTTATTATTATTTTATGTTTTAGTGGAATTATTTTATGGCAAAAACCTAAAATTAAAGTAGATATTTCTATCAAGTTTCTCTCGTAAAAAAAAGAAAGAGAGGAAGAAAAATTAAAAACAATTTTCTTTGAAGATAGATTAAAACACATTCTCTTTTTCAGACCCCCCTCCACTCATTTAGACTCGGCGTTTGAGCATCCCTACTTATTTTCAAAACCCAGTGCCAGGGGTGCCCCCCCCCCCCAAGCTGAATGGCGCCAAATCCCCCCCCCCCAATTTTTCACAACCATCTTGCGCTTTTAATTTTCATTTTTGCCCCTCTTTTTTTTTTATTTATTTATTTAAATATTATTTTTTCATTTATTTAAATATTGTTTTTTTACTTTTTAAAATATTGTTTATTTGTTTATTTAAATATTATTTATTTATTTATTTAAAAAAAAAACTTATTTATTTATTTTTATAACTATTATTTTTTTTTACATATTATTAATTTTTTAAAAGTTCGAATTATGCGCAGAATAGAATATTTTTCCTTTCCAGACATTCCAAGCACACACACACACACACACACACACACACACACAAAAAATAAATAAATGAATAAAAATAATAAATAAATAACAATAAAGAAATAAAATAAATAAGTTAAATTTAAAAAATGAATTATTAAATAATTTTTATTCAAAAAAATCCTTAAATATTTCAAAAAAAAAAAAAAAAACGATTTTAAATAAATAAATAAATTTAAAAAAAAATCCCCCCGAAAATTTTGATGGCGCAACTTGCGCCATAATCCCCCGTTGTGGGCACCCCTGCCCAGTGCCACTGAATATGCTTATCGAAATAATTTTCTTTCAATCACCTTTCAAATATTTTCTTCCCTACATAAACGGAAAGTTTCTGACTGGGAAATACCCAGAGATATCAAGTAGCCGGAGTGAGTAAGAGCTTAGTTGGAGATGCTCAATCTCTAAGACTGACTCAGGAGAAGGATAAAACTATCAAAAAGATCAAAGAGTAGATAAGAGATTTTTTTTATTCGAAAACAAAACATTCGAATAAGGAAAAGTGACATCACGCAGATTTAAGCAAGGGATTTTCTGAACCTGAATGCTCTAACTATTATATTTGCTAACAGTTTTCTGTAGTAACGAGGAAAAAATGTGTATACTACCTTGAATTTCTTGTTCGGAAAAATCCTTGCCTTGATTGTTTCATTTCGACAAACTTTGCATTGAATTTGCCCAATTAGAAATACTTTGCTTTTAATTTCACATCCAAGAAATGACTTCCCCGTTGAATTTTCCTGTTCGGTAAAAAGCTCTGAATCACCCCCCCCCCTCAAACTCCAGTCTTTAGAAAAAAAGAAGAAAATTCGCAATAAACTTTATTCTTTCTTTTTTAATTATAAAATGTTCCGAGGTTAAAAAAAATAAGAAATTTTGCTGTTTCCAAATCTAATAGAAAACATTTTCCATTTCAGATAAGCTCTATGTTGTTCCCCCATTTGAAAACCTCCTTTTCTTCACATTAAAAATGTTCAGCAATAAAGTTTATTGTTATTATATTATTTTTAATATTATTATTATTTAATGCAAATGTTACGGGGATAAAAATTCGAGAATTTTTTCAATAATAAAATGGAGATTCAGTAGATTAGTGTTTATGTGGTACGCACTTTAATGACTTCCCGGTGATTTTTTTCCATTTAACAAAAGCTCCATGTCGCTATCCTATGGGATCCTATCCCTTTCCACTCATCGTATCAATATTTCACAATGAATACTGTTTAATTAGTTTTTTTAAAATTATTTTTTAATCGCAAGATATTCCAGAATTAAAAAGCTGGAAAAATTTTGTAATGGCAAACCTGAGATAAAATAGCGTACAGTTTAAGTAGCGCTGAAAGTTAGGTAAGTAAAAGTCTAAGTGGCACCCGCGTTGAACTTCTTATTAAAAAAAGCTTCTTATAGTAGGGGAATGAGGGGCAAAATGAAATGGCAGGACAAAGTGAAATGGCAAAATGTTTTCACAATTTGCTGCGCCATCTATCAAGCAATATTTTGACTGAATTCTAACTCCTGTCAAAAAATAAATCTATCTAAAGATCAACGAAAAAAAAATCGTACAAGTAATTTTCAGAATTTGTTACTTATTGTGATTTTTCAAAAATATTTCTCGGTATTATAAAATGATGAAATGTTTGTAATTATCATTTTAAGAACTAATTGAGATCTACTGGATTTGGGTCATTGCGAGTTTTGTTTTTAAATCTTCAATGCTACTTGTCAAGTGCACGAGGGAGGGGAGGGGGGCAAAGTGAAATCGTTTATTTCGTTCACTTATTCACTTATTTATTAAATCACGTACGTTTTTCTCATTTGTTGATTCATTTACATTCTTAACTTACTTAATTTATTTATTTATTCGTTTACTCTTCATTACTAATTCATTTGTTCTCGTTTATTTACGCATTCATCTGATCATCAAATAGAAGCATTTTTATTACAAAAAGAATTATTTTTCACTTTGCCTTATGGTTTTTTGAGGTGATAATGTTCCATAATTTTTTGAAAGTACAAAATAACTGCTAAAACTGAAAAAGAATACTTCAACACAAGTTGCAGTACAAATTTTTCTTCCTTCTTGCACAATTATTGTCAGCAAAAATTTTCAATTTGTTCATATTGAAACATTTAATTTATCTTAACTATTTCACCAGAAGCGCCCCGAAGATAGGTCACGAGAGGTCACCAGGACCTCCCAAACATTTTCCTTATTCGGCGCATTCGAGCTGATGATTCGGCAAATTCATGGAAGCAATATTTTTTTCTGGTATATACCACTAAGTAATATGTATATATTTGTGAATGTGTGTAGCCTCAATCTCTCTTTTCTTTCTTTTTTTTATACATTTGTTATCGCACTTTTTTCTCACAACTTTAAAGTGAGCACGATCCAAGAAAATAGCACTATGAGTTACGTGAGAAAAATATTTTAAATAGTTTAATAGGGGAAGGCGCACCTAAATCTATGTACGCTAATGTCCCTGTTATTATTTATCAAAGTTTACATGTTTCTCAATCATCAGAAGAAATGATTAAAAATGCTCGTTTTTATAATTTTTTAGTGATACCTATTGTCTTTACTCATAACGTGTAACAGTATAAATTATGTGCGATATGCTTGTATTTAATCATTCGGCACAATTCTGAATTTCATTCGGTAAATTGAAAATGTTCCCCCTCCCAAAAATTTCCGCTCGGGGCGCCCATGTATTTCACTTTGCCCCACATCCCCCTACATTCTTTATAGAAAAAGCTCCTGTTACGCCCATCTCAACAACACTTCACAATATTTTTCTTTCCATTTTTTAACTCAAATTGTTTTGATAATAAAAATTTTGAATAAAGTTATTTACTAAAATAGAGACAATCAAGTTATAATTTTACATACGTTTTCTAAATATTTCTTGCATGTGAAAGCTTTTCAATTCACTGATATATATGAGATTCTTTTCCTTTTATGAAACAACTTTTCTTAATTTCAGAATAGTTTTTTAACCCATTAATGTCTGACATTTTTTTTTCCAAAGATATTTTGTGTACTGGTTACAAACAGTGTTTAATGGACAGGAAAAATAATAAAAAAAAATTACGTAAAAAATATTTTTTATTAAGGAAAGTAAAATCGTCCCTTAAAAGTTACGATTGACCCCAGAGGGTGCATACTTTTTTTACTAAAATTTTTTTCTGCCTACGATATAATATTTGAAAAAGACATTTTATAAGAAGAAATAAAATCATCAATTAACATAAACTGGGAATCTGGGCATAACTTTGAAAACTTAGCTTTTTTTCTTGAGATTGTGAACGATGTCATTTTTGATAAAGATCATATTAAAACTGCCACAGAACACACTTTACAATGGTTATGTGCTGCAATCTGTTAATAACGAATTGAAACAATAAAGATGTACTAATTAAACACTATTATTTGGTTGAAATGTTCATTTTTGGGGAAATTCATACCCTTTTTTGGACCGTCCCTAAAAAGAGACGCTAGGCTTTAATGGGTTAAAGCTGAAAACCTTGAAAAGGCATTGATTTAATTTCATTCCTGTGACCTTTCTGAAACACAAAGTTTCTCGGGAATGTGATTTTGTCTGACCCAAATTAGAGCCCTCCGTCAGGAAAAATTCTTGTATCGCCCTTGGTTCTTTTATGGAAATGAAACTAGGCGTAACAGAGAACTGTTTTTGAGATGTCTCGTCTCTATAATGCAAAAAAAACCTGGGGAATATTAATGTTAGAAGTTCAAATCATGATGGCCAGATGAAGCTGTAGTAATTGTTTTAGAGAAGCAAAAAAAAAAAAATGTCCTTTGTGATGTTTACTAGTCATAGTAGAAATATTTCTTTAAAATAAATTTCGTTTTTTCCCTTGATAAAAATGTCATAGAAAAAAATAGTTGGATCAAAAGCATCTTGTTTTTTTTTTATTTATTTCATTAATTTATTTTTATGTTAATAATAATTGAATGCTGTTACTATTAAGCAAAGCACGCCATGAAAAAAAGCAACAAATATAAACATAAAATAAAATAAATTGAAATAGTAAAAACGAATAACGGGAAGTGAAGAATAGGGTGACTATTTTAAGAAGAAAATTTATGCCAATAAATTTTCTCTGCTTACATTGAAAAGAGCTCTAACAGGATTTTTCAACCTAACATTTAGTTCCAAAAGTACTTCCGTTACAAGTTTCATTTCTTTTTTTTTTTTTTTTTTTTGAGTAATCTCGAAAAACTTTAATGCAATTTAAGCCTTTGTAAAGTTGGATGTTCAAACCTAACTTTTTTCCTCGAAAAGTAGATAAGTGTGGGACAAAGTGAAATGGTAAAATTTTTTCCCCAGTT
The DNA here is from genome assembly GCA_038373865.1 of Uloborus plumipes. Lineage (NCBI taxonomy): Eukaryota > Metazoa > Arthropoda > Arachnida > Araneae > Uloboridae > Uloborus > Uloborus plumipes. Next base: position 32,410 of record JAXGGA010013192.1, read on the forward strand.
TGCAGTGCTATTAACCCTTTAACTGTCAATTTATTTTGATGATTTGGGTGCACAAATTGTCAATTTTTTTTATTGCAAAAATCAAATGCTTAGTACAAAATAAAATATACTTAGTTGTTAAAAATTGATATTTTGAAGCGCATGGGTAAAATATTTAAAGTTTTGTAGCCACTGCATATTTGCTTGAGGCGACTGCCACTCAACATGGCAGTTGTAAAGTTCGCTTCTAGTGGAGCATTATTTTCTATAAAAATGAAAAAAAAAATTATTTTCTAAGAAATAAATAAATGAAAAAAAAAATTAAATAAATAAAAGTGAAGACCTTTTACCAATTCAGTCTTGTGTGGTTTTACTGGAAACACTCTTCCAAGCACAAACCCGAGAAACAGTCGGGTTTGACAAAGAGATGAAGCCGAAATAAACGTCTCCCGAAATATATTCGGGTATAACAATACGATGCACTCAAAAAAAAAAAAAAAAATACCCCGAGTAATACTCGGGCGTGACATTTTCGAACACCAGTGCTGTGCCCGAGATTATCTCGGACATGACAGTTAAAAGGTTAATCGAACAGTATTTTAACTTCAATATTAAGCATGCAGTTCATTCCAATCAAAAATAATTTTTTTCTCCATAGATCATGGTATATGACAATGCAAGTTATTTTCAAAATTTGATACTCATACTGTAACATTTTGTAGTTGAAATATTGATTGGGACCAACTGAAGTTTAGTGCTATTAAGTAAAAATTGAGCTTTCAGTTGCATCTAGTTTTCATATTTAGGATTATATTTAAAGTTTTTCCATTATGCAGGAAAGTTAACGAAAGATTTTGTTAACTTATACAAACAGGTAAGTTAGCGGAATGGCAATTCGTTTTCTTTTTCTTTTAGAAAGAAGAGAAAAACTAATTTGTATTGCACAACATATTAAATATGTTGTTAAATTTTAACAACTAAAAACTTTAACGTGAAACCTTAAATTGGAGTAAAAGTACATCAGCGTCCTTTTGTGAACTCCACTGGCGTAAATAGAAATAAAACGGAAACTTTGGGGGGCTAAGTTTTTCTGTTAGAAAGTGTATATAATGTTTACTGTTTTACAGACAGCATAGTCTGTATTTTTACTTGTTAAAAAAATCATTTATTTTTTTTCTTTCTTTCTAGTTCCTCTTTGATTCCAAGGACGTGACGTCATTGCAATTCGGTTTGTGATTATGACCAGTTCCAGATTCAGTCTTTTGGTGTTAAGGACAAAAGAAAACATGTTCAGAGACGTAATGGGTATTTTACTTCGACTTCCCGCTATTGAACTGAAGTAAAGAAACTCTGATAAAAATAGTGGGATGCTGAACCTATGCAGCACAATCCCATTATTCTAAGGAAAATAATTTGAAAATGCTTCGAATCTTGCTTTATTTAAACCGACGAGTGCCGATAGAAAATGTAATAATGACATCCCCAAACATGAAATTTATTTTTTTTTTTTTTAACATGAGAAATAGAGAGAACCTCAAAAATAAAAGACAACACCATCACTACCATTATTAGATGGATGTCAAGAAATATGAAAATATTAATTTAAAAGTAATCTTAAAAACAAAAGGCACAAGATCTGTAAAACCTTTTAAAAATTTTCATTAAATACTTCCTTTGATTAGTTTTTCAAGCGTGATTTTACCTAAAGTGAAAGGAATGAAAAATTCCAATTTGGCGTTGAAATACTTCAAATCTACTACTTATCCTCATTTTAGCATGACAGAAATTAGTCAATTAATTTTTTTTTTTTTTTTTGGTGTTGAAAATTAAAAGTCTGTAATAGTTCATTGTTACCTCAGAGATTTTAGCCTGTCTTTGGTGCTGAAGTTGAATTCACGCTCTCCTTTTCGAAAATAAGATAAATTAGATTTACTTCAACAAAATCCCTTTTTAATGCAAAAATATGTTTTGTTCATGTTTTCAGAATGAAATTGAGTGCGAAATTGCAGAAAATTAAAAAAATTGGCATGGATGTGATAAAGAAATAAATAAATGGAAATGGATGCCTGATAAACTGTTATTCGGATGAAAATGATGAAAAATCGCCATTATTATCATTTACTCAAAAAGAACTTTAAAAATAAATAAGTAAATAAATAAATTTGAAAAAGAACATTCGTTAGAAAACATTTAAAATTGACTGAGCTTTAAGAGTCTTCTAGGATTTATACACTGCAGTTCCTCGATAAAAATTCTGCCAACATTCGAAATGCCCGAAAATTGACTCATGGCTGTTATTTTGAATTTTTTCAGCGCTTAGCGAAGATTATTACGAGACATCAGGAGAAAAAAATGAGGGACGAAAAATAAAAAAGAAATTTCCATTTATACAAATCACTATCATTTTTACAGTGATTCGGTTCAATTTTACTAATACGAAGCAATCAAAATTGCAAAAACGAAAATGGGTAAGAAAATTGTATTTCGTTAGGAAAGAACTACCAGAACTATACGCCATGTGCATCCAAAGAAAGTCAAAAACAAATCTTGCACCTATACGATTACTTATTTTTTTCATGTGAAGAATCGTTTACTAAGTTTTCATGTGATCTTTACGTTAGCTTTACAGAAACAACATTTTTTCAGCTCATCGATACAAATTGAAAAAGTGAAATAGTAATCCGAAGCAAGTTATATTCGCATACACTAATTTCTTGAAATTTTGCAAGCATAATGGCAGTTTAAAATAAATAACAAAGGGCATTAAACAGCTAAAATTTTTATGAAGTACCCTTAGCAGTGGAAAATGGAGTTGATAATAAGCCTTTTACAGTGTAACCTGAGGATGTGTTTACCTTCTGTCTTGTGAAATTAATTTTCATGATATTGTACTACCTCTTATGTGTATGACATATCCAATCAGCATATATTTCCACAAAGACATTTTATTGATCATCTTAATAGTGCTTGCATCATGTTTGTGTTTTTTGACGACTTGTGTTGGATGAGAGAGTAGTGGACAGTGATAGTATTGCGTGAGGCAATGAATAAAGAAAAAATGTGTCAAATAATTGAAGAAAATGAGAATTGGTAAATAAAGTTTGGCTACCAGTGTGAAGGTCAGCTTTTACGAGAGGACATCTGCTCCCAGCTTGGTTATGACTATTCCATACCGATGAGCCCAAAACGAGAGCGAAGCTTAAGTCTCTGGATGTCGTAACCGAGCTGTTGGTGTTTGGTTGGAATTAAAGAAAAGTACTTCGTTCGTTGAGAAGAAAAAACATGTTTTGATAATCAAATTTCGGTTTTTTCCGGAAGTTATGTGATACTATCATGATACAAACAGGAGCAAAGGTTTTGCGTCGAATCAGCACTCTACATATATACCTCATCTCTTTATATCTTTTGCTCAGTTTTTTGTGAAAGTCATGTGAGGAATTGAAAGAAAATGAGTATGGTTGAGTATGATCTTGATTATGAATGTTTTGATCATTGCGAATCTTTTGAATGAACTTGATCTCAGTTTTAGACTTTCTTCTGAACTCTCATTATGTTGCCATCGTGCAAATGAATTTCTGTTCGAGTTTTCTTTCCAGGGAAAAATGGAACAAAATGAAATGCGAAGGAATGAAGAGAAAATTTTCAACTGATAAAGGAGATCGAAAAGTAATTAG
>JAXGGA010013193.1:0-36057 GCA_038373865.1 Uloborus plumipes
ATTGCTCAAAATCTTTTGTCTTTGCTTGGAATATCAAAAGTAAAGCAAGACCGAAATTTTTACCCAAAAAATCAAATTTAAAAAAAAATCTTTTAACTGCTTTTTTTACAATCAAAGCTGAAAAGTGTTCCGATTAACCCCATTTTACGGTATGGTGAAACTTTAAAAACGCAGTATTTCGGTTTAATTTTTTCTATTTAACGTTGCTCAAAGATTTTTTTTTCCACAAAAATGAATGTCATGCGAAAAAAAATCTCAAGCCAAAAGCACTCAAGTCTCCAAAAGCACTCAAGTCTTCATCGGAAAATTGATAGATCATTTATAATTAAAAAAAAAATAGTTGCATGATAAAAAATATTTTTGAAGGTCCGAGAGTACCAAAATGAAATTTTTTGTACATTTTGGTTTTTATGAAGTTTTATTTTATGGATTATTTTTGTTTCATCAAAGATAAGATTTTTCTTTGCTTATATGCACGAATTTTCTCATGCATATTCTACAAAATGTCCATTTAAACGTCCTTCAGATGTTGGGGAACGTGGGGGTGAGATTTAAATAACGGGGCAAATTGGAATGTTAAAACATTTTAACTTTTCTGCTCCATCCACCTAGCAATATACTAACTATATTCTTAAACCTATAGTCGATTGGACGATTGCGATTAAAATATAAATAGACTTAAAAAGCAAAAGGAATATATACAACTCATTTTCAAAATTTCATACACATATTGTAATATTTTGCACTTTTTGGAAAATAGTTTTTGTTTTTCAGCTATTACTTCTTTTTTTTTTAAATCCCAGATGTGATCATTGATTAATTCATTCATTCGCATTCCTTCATTAATATTTCAACTTGCTTATTTATTCATTTATAATAAAACTTTTAATAATAAAATAAAAACTTTCATTTCATCCTATGAGAAAAGAAAGTAGAAACTGATCCCTTTTTCTCCAAGGTAAAAATTTCCGCTGAAATGAGCAGTAATGTTTCAATGTAAGTGTTAATATAAAAAACAATTTTTTTTTAATGTGCGTTTTTAATGTGTGTTTTTAAACAAAAATCCAATTTGTCACATTTCGAAAAAAAATAAGCTATCTTAACAACTTCACTTTGCCCCACATTCTTAAGTTTAAACATTTCATTGTTGAAAATTATCACTTCAGCTGACATGCAATAACCGACAAGTAAGACTTTTTTTTAAATTACTGATATTGAAAATTACGTTCGTTAATGTTGTGTCAAGCTTTTATAGCAAAATATCTAGACTGTTGTGAGAGTAATTTTGTTTTCCATAACTGATATTCTAAAACTAAAACCCAAATGCTAGGCATAAAATAACTTTCAGTTATGAATGAAGTATGTACACTTAACGCATAACGAATGAAATGAATTTAACGTATACTTTGTGTTTTGTTGATTTTTTCTTTGCGATGTAAAATAATAATATGACAATTTGTTCAAAATAATCTTTAAAAAAGAGAAAATAAGAGGAGGAGCAATGCTTAAACACATTTAAATCATTTAAATAATCTGCAATTAATACGAAGTTTAAACGTCTAACAATGTTTGTGAGAGGCGCGGGTACATCGCTCATTTTCCTCTTACATGTCCACAATTACAGAATAACAGTAAGTTTTGCTTCTTATTGTCGAAAACAGAAAATAATATGACAATATTTCAGTGTCCGTAAAGTATTTTTCATTGAAAAAACCTGAAGCATATTTACATGAAGGTTACATGTTTTTTTTCAAAATTCGGTGCCACCATTTTTTATTGTCTTACAAAATCTTGGGGGGTGCATTGGTCCCTTGGCACCCCCCCTGGATACGCCACTGGTACCAGGTATTGATTGATTCGTAATATTTCAGGTTTTATTAGTCTTAACTAGCAAAAATACCCGGCGTTGCCTAGGCCAGTAAAAATATTGAGAAACAATTTATAATCGCCTTTTTTTTTTCCTAAACTAAAAGAACTCAAAACGTACCGCTTTGACGATTTAAAATGTCGCTAAATTTGCGGTAACTGTTTTGGGATACCTAGGATAACTTTGCTCCTCTCCCTACTTTATGAAAATATGCTTTGGGGCAATTCCAGAGAAAATGGGAACTCGGTGTTAAAAAAAAACTGTTGAAAAATTGTCTTATTTTTTTTTTTTGTACGTTCTCTATATTGATTGAAGTTTACAAATTACAATAAGGTAACTTCAGGTGAATCATTTTCTTTTTGTAAGAGAACTTGTTCTATGAGCTCACAATCTTGCAAAAGTCTTTCTCTTCTAGACACAATTTTAATCGAGCATATTTTATTGGTTTAGCCTGTTTCCACAATTTAATTCCACTTTTTGATGGCAGATTTATTCGATAAAAAAACAATTATTGATAGTACATTTTGAAATTTATTCTTAAAATATTTTTTTTAAGTAGTTTTTAAACCATTATATTTTGTGTAACGTGAGTCACGAAAACTTAATTTTTTTAATATTTCCAAATTTTATAGCTTATAAATGAATTTTTTTTCCCTGTTTCTCCTACTCATGTATATTACAAAAAAGAAATTATAGGCCAATTTAGAGTTTTTTGCTTTTTTATTCAAAAAATAAGGATGTTTATTTTGTAACGTGAGTCACGCGAAAAGTTAGTTACAGCCAATACAAGCTAATATTAACTTCTACAACGTATTTAATGTGCCCTAATGCTATTTTAGGGTCTAAAGGGAGGGTTAGCACTTGTACACACCTATATATAATTAAAATTACTGATGAAATTAAATATAAATAGCGTAATTTTAATCCTTTTAGTGTTTTATAATCTTTCAATTAGTGCACTGGGTCCCTGTTTTGGCCCTCAGCTTTCCAATGTGTAGCATGTGTTTATGCATGCATATATTTTTCTTCCGTATCTAAGAAAGGTTTTTCATTCCAGTAAAAGAAATTTTTAAAATATTTAACGAGTAACCGCAGAATGACAGAAAAGGTGCCGAGAAAAATTGAAGCAAGAAGGGAAGTACATTGCATGTAAACAGAAACATTGTCTCTGGATGAAAGAATGTCTAACGAGAAAAGTCGAAAAGCTAAGATATTGTCTCTAGCAATTCAATATAAGCTGAAAAATAAACATATGAAACTTTCAAAGGAAATTTTGGCTAAATTCAAACTTCTTAATTATCGCTTCAACAAGTATACAAATATACACTACACTAAGGAAGAATCGCCAAAACAAGGAGAAATTCCGTTAATTTACCTCACAGTTAAACTGTAGTCATATGTGAGTTACTCAATACTTATCCGTAAATGTAATATACATTTGAAAAGAAGATTTCAATTTCCACCGAACTCATGCTGAAAAAATTATTTATCCCAAGAAAATCTAAACGAAAATGATTTAAAAAATTAGCTTGAGCGAGAGAAAAAAATATAAAAAAACATATGTAATTGGAACATAAGAGACATTTTAAAAAGCACGGTCAACATCTCGCTTGCTCTTATTTGAGATGCTTAAAATTTAATTATTTATCAGTAGTGGATGAGAAAAATAAGTACTTTGAAGAGCCTACTTCTGACAGCAGTCAACTAATTTTACAGCCATTATGCAACATTAAATGCTATGATTGGTATCAGATGAAATGTAATGGTGTGTAGTATCCTGTAAAAGTTTTCAGATGTATGAATTGAGAATTTGAAATCAGTACAATGCAGCCACAGAGAAAATACGAGAAGTAATATAAAAAAAGACAAACATATGTTTTGGAAAATTGAATTGATGAATCCACTCTGTGACCGTTCAGAGGGGTTAGATGGCAGCTGCTAAGGAGAATTTTAACCCTCGGTCTATGGGACAAAAAATTCGTGCTGCAAAAAATTGGCCGTTAAGAGGGGTGGCCGCTTTGTAAAAATGACCGCTCGGAGAGGTTTTATTGCATTTAAAACTGATCAACTAAAGAAAACAACCCATTAAGCATTAATTTTAATTGAATTTAAGTGAAATCTCTACACAAAATTTTCAAAATAAGATGTAAAGTAAAGGACTAAAACGGAGATGTAACGTGAGTCACGAAACTATGTAACGTGAGTCACACTCAAAATATTGATTAACTTAATTAGCGACTGCAAAATGAACATTTTTTTCGTATATATCATAATTTAGAAACATATTTTGTGCCGTGAAAAGCAGTTTTTAAGTTTTATTATTCTGAAAGAGCAGGAATCTTAGGTTTTTTATTATCCAAAAAACTTGAGTTCCTTTTTTTTGTAACGTGAGTCACGATGTTAAATTAAGGTTGAAACACCATCTATTTCTGTTGAAATTTAAAATGCTGACAGCCACGGGTTCTCACTGCATACCAGATGACTGTCAACAGCTTTATTTAAATCAGGCATGGTATTTCTTTAATATATATGGGTGATTCTACGATCAATGCGTTTTTTGTGTCCCCAAAGAAAAAATAATCTGTTTAATTTCACACTCATTATATCACTAGTAGCCGCTATTTTTATGATTGTAGTGGTAAGGGCCAGACGAAATTTCAATTTTTGGGGGGTTTATCGATACCAGGGGAAAATGCGTTGCCAGGGGAGTGACACTATTGGCGGAATTCTGGTTTGATTTACAATTATTTCACTTATTTTTCGGTGTAAAATCATAATATGGACTCATTTCTATAAGACCTGTAATCAAAAAAATTTTCACGTTGTAATAAAATGAAAAAAATTAATCCTGAAAACACGACATGTTGCATACAAGTCGCACCGCAGATCCCAAATAAAAATACTTCCCGCATTATTTACGTTCATTCAAATTGCTTTCACAGGGGCAATTAGGATTAAAAATGAAATTAATTATGCTTATATCACAGTTTTAATGTATATTTACCCTTTTTTTGAACAAAAATGCCAGGGGAGTGACGCCAGAGAAGTGACAAAATCACACATTACCTACAAAAACAGCATCACGCCTTCTTCTTACCAGAACTTCAAGTAAACCGTGATGTCTGCACACAATAAGCATTACATTGTACATACGCATACTTATGTAACGATGAAATATCAAAAGTTATACTTACCAGGGGAAATACTACAGCGACTGGCGCAGTAAGCTTTGAGGCACTTTCAACAAGAACCGATGCAATAATATTCGAATTTTTTAAAAACCTCTTAGCTTGCTTTTAACCTTACTCAGTATTACACTGGTTATTCGCAATCAACATCATTCTTATGCATTTTTTATACTAAATTTCAGTCTTTGAAGTTCGCCAGGTGGAGGTGACACTGTTGATATGGCCCGTTGAAAAGTGTATTTTTTTTAAATAATAATAAATATTTTTTCAATGTTTACTGATGAAATAGGTTTCTCTGTTAATGTAAGTGTATGATTATGGCAAAAAACATTATGCCACGTTAGCAAAAATTGAGCGTCGAACATGTTTGTATAAAAACTAGTATTTGAACATGCCAGGGGAGTATACATTTATGACTATTTTCGGCTGTAAATGCTAAAATAAAATAATTGCAGTGAATTAATTGGGTGGTCCATATAAAAGATAATAGTCTGTAATGCTTCAGCATGCAAAAACATTATTAAAATCAGTTTTACATGAAGTTTTTCCATTGGCCGTCTGAATTCAAATAGCGTAGAATGACCCATATAACATTTACTTTTGTAAAATCACGTCAAATTGTAACGTGAGTCACGTGGAATTGCCCTTAGGTATTATAAAGTCAGTAATTTTTGTCAAAGAAAAATTGTCATTTAATGCTGAGAAAATATTGCTGACCATGAAATGACGCTAAAAGTTTTTGTCCTAAGTGATTTCGAAATTAGTAGGGAGCATTTGACAATTATTTGTGCGAAAAACACAAATTAATGGTAGTTTTAGTTTTGGGGTTTGATTAATTTAGTATGCGGATTACTTTACGCTTTGACGTAAGTTTTAAAAGTTTATTAATGACAACGTACGGAATCGGCCAAAAAAAAAAAAAAAAACCCTGAACTTTTCTTCAACTGTGGGAATATTATCTCGATGATTAAGATTTTGGCGCAGTTTACAAATATCAGACAACAATCGTTTTATTTTAGTTATATCGTGTAAGAAGCAAAGTATTATTACATAGTCTTTGGCGCCAAAACTGGCGTCCGTTGAAAAATTACCCATAATCTTAGTTATAATATTCTTGCAACAAATTCGGCAAGATACCTGTTCGATTGGATTCTAAGTGACCAATTGTAAGTACCCGCCCAGTCAGCGCAAACAAATTTTTAAAAATACCGTAAAATTGTATTTTCGACAAATTTACGAAACTTGTGAAAATAATTGATACAGTGAACAATTTACTAATAAAGGAATACAATTTATTCTAAAAAAATAATATTTTCACGCAGCAATGCACATTAAGAAACACATTGCTTAAGGATAAATATTCTACTTACACAACTAAGACTACAAAACGTTTTAAATACAAATCCTGGTAAAAGCCTGGATATTCCCCATGAAGCTGGAAAAAAAACCTTCATGATTTGACTTGAGAAAAGATTTGAACATTAAATACGGAAAGAAGAAATGATGCTCGCAATTTTAGCTTGCGACAGGGAGTTGAGATGATACACTAAATACTGAATTAGTTTGTTGGAAGCCTTCGCGGATTTATGCGAAAAATGTGCTTAAATTGGAATGAAAAAAGCGCTACTGATCGAACTTTTTCGAATATCGTTAAAATTTATAGCCTATGTGTTATTCTGATGTGTAAGCTACATTATGGTAAAAGTTTCATTAAAATCCATTCAGTAGTTTTTGCGTGAAAGAGGAACAAACATCCATACATCCATCCATACATGCATACAAACTTTCACATCTATATCTATAAAAATGAGTGTATGTATATATACTTGTTCTATATACAAATCCACAGTTTGCGTCAGATTTTCATCAAACTTGACACAGAGGTTCCTTGATGCCCTAGAATTCTCATAGGCGGGGTCTTGAAATTTTAAAAAATCTAAAAAGCTCAAATTTGAATTTTTTGTCAAAAAATGACCCTTTTATAGGAATCTAGCCTATTTATATTGTAATCGAGATAGGCCTTTTAGCATTCAAATTGATGAAATTTAAGATTTTTAAAAATGAGTATTTTCCAACTATGATTACGATTAAAGTAATGAATTTTCAATTTAAGGCTCACCTATTTCCTTTTAGCATTGAAATAAGTAAAAAACAATCATAATTCATGTGGACTTTAAAAAAAGAACCACGGATTTGAATTTCAAATTTGCAATGCGACGACAGTTGCGTCTATAATGGAGATAAACCTTCAGAACGAGAAATAGATTTATTTCTGAGTTATAATAATTTTTACTTTGTAGGTGGAAACAATTAATAGAGAAAAGTTAATATTTTAAATTTGGCGAGTGAAATTGATGCAATTTTTTCACTTCCATGTGCATATATTTCATGCCAGTGACGCGGCAAAGCACAGACATTTATCTTTAATTTTCACCTTTTGATAAGACTATTTTTCTGTAAACGTTTAACTTTCTGTAATATTTTAGTTTTTTTCAAAGTTTGTACCTAAGAGACAGATTAATGCAAATTATTTTATACCCATATGAATAGAACTCTTTCAAACTTTTTTCCCTGAATGCTATGTTGTATTAATAAGCACCCGGGCAACGCCGGGTATTAAGCTAGTATATAATATAGTAAGATTTATATAAGGTTTGATAAAGGAATTCTGAAGAAAGTGAGGAAAATCTCCAAATTTTTGCTCAAATTTGAAGCGATTTGTCCTTAATGATTAAATATGAAATCCATTGTTACAGAACGTGATTGATATGAAACCGTTATTATAATGATCATGAACATTTTTAATGAAGGCTTAACTGAAGCAAACATGAAACTCATCAGCGTGCCACGTATGTAATACGTCGTGAAATTTTAAAAACTGCCAGAATCTAGTGTTATTTTGAAATATAAATTAGTTGAAAAACCGTTAATATTTAGCCTTTAATTAAACTAGTACACAAATAAATACCAGAGAATAGCAAGGATTATTTTTTAGTGTCAATCGTTTAAAATTTTAGACGCGTTGATACTTTCTTTCTTTTTTTTCTTACATAGTTTATTTTATGAAGCATTTACTTAAGAAAATTAGGTGAAGTTTTGCAATGGAAACATTACCTTATTTCATATGTACATTTACACTAAAAAGAATAAAATAAAAATATTTTTGAAAAAAAAAATTGAACCGACTTCGGAACTTCACTCAGCAAATGCTCTAAAAAGTAAAAAATAATTTTATTCTTTGAACACCATCGATACTACATTTAAACATAAGTTTTGAAGTCGGCGCAAAAACTATAGGTAAAATGATGCTTACTATATTTTGCCAACATTTTCAGAGAAATCATTGAAAATTGAGAGCTGAATATTTGTACCATTACATAAATATGTATTTTTCAATGAATGCGAATAAAGAACCTGGATTCATTTAAATTTATATTTATAGTTTCGAATGATTCTATTTAGCTTTTTTGCGCCGACTTCAAAACTTATGTTTAAATGTAGTATCGATGGTGTTCAAAGAATAAAATTATTTTTTACTTTTTAGAGCATTTGCTGAGTGAAGTTCCGAAGTCGGTTCAATTTTTTTTTTCAAAAATATTTTTATGATACATTCATAAATAAAAATGGTTTAAGCATTTTCGTAAAGTACTCTTTTCATAAAAGTCGGTTCCGCAGCTACTGGCATGTGGTTGCCAAAAAAAAATTCTGAAGGTTTAAAAAATTTTTATTTTTTGCATTTGTTGTTTAAATAGGGACGAGCCTCATTATTTTCCTCATTAACTTTAAACTTCATTAATGTTGCCTTTCACTTCGTGTGTCGGGGTTTCTCATAAAACTGCTAGCTCTTCCCATGATACCATCCTGGGTGCGTCACTGTAGTTAAGAATTGGACACGATAATGAATGCCCGGCTTGGGTTCTTTTAACACCCCCTTCTATGTGCCAGATTCGGCCAAATTCATCCTGTATAATGAATTTATTATGTGCTTTGAAAGAGGAATCACTCATTTGAAAGTATCAAAAACAGTTTGTTTCGCGCAGCGAGGGTGGAAGTTTGAGAAAAGGCTTAAAATACTTCTACAGCTAAGTTATCATAACATTGATCTTTATTATGGAACTTTCAGGAATATTTCAAAGTTATTTGAAGGAGAGAACACGAGCTACCACACCAAAGACACATGAAGCCGAGACGAGTGGCAGGCGGCTCTTGGTTTTTTCTCTTTTTGTTTCCCCTGAGTTCGGGTGAACTTTATTCAGCTTTAGCGGGATTAGAGACTCTTTTGGACACAGAGAGAGCGATCATAGATGCGCTGGACGATTACCTGGAAATGGAAGATCTAAGGCTCAAGAAACTGGAAAGGTAAGAGTTACTCCGATAAAACTGCGTTTCAATTTAACATTATATTTGTTGCACTTAGTTTTTATACATTATGGATTCAGCTACAGCAGCGAAAATCCTTTAAATTTTACCATAGGCAAAGCTATGGCGGGTAACTCTAGTCGTAAATTTAACAAATGATTTAACTTTAAGCACAGGACTAACTATAACCTCAAATTTAAACACTAAAAATGTAAAAATCATGTTTATTGTTATTAGTGCCGACGGGGGGTATACTTTCACACCCAAGCTTTTAAAAACAGAGTTCAATCAATTAAACTGCGACTCACTACAAAATACTTTAAAAACCGCACATTACATAACGAAAAACATTAACCTCACGTTAACCCTACAAGAGAGGGCACATTCACTCCCTGGCTTCTCTATCTCTTCTCTATTAACAATGCCTACCACATTTGCCCCTTATAGAAATCCAAGTGTTCGGAAAAAAGTGCTACCTGGCGCCTGCAGCTACTAGCGATGGATTCAAATAAATTTTTGATTGGGTAATTTCTGAATTTAAAATTTGAAATCAACCAATCGTTAATTTATCTGCTATTTTCTTTGTTTCGAAGAACTCCGATGGATGACAGTGTGCTCAGAACTTTGGGCTCATTTTGCCCAATGTTAAAACCCAAAAAGCTATAGGCATCTTACGCGAGCAGGGCCAAAACCTTTCAGTCGATTTTCATGCAATTCGGCACAAAATTGTTTGTAGCAAGGAAAGGAGCACCTAAAAGCGTTTTTCTTTTTTGTTTAAATTCGATTTTGTTCTTTTTCTATTCTAATTGTAAGTTCATTTTTCATGTAAAGACGATTCTCTTTAAACTCGTAATTTTCCATACCGAATCTGTCCGGGCATGTTTTTTACTTCCTTTTACGTAGTAAAGGAAGTATTGTGATCGCGAAAAAAAAATCACTCAAATTTGAGTCTAACTTTTGATTTTGCTCACCCCCGAATGAATGTTTCGTAGTTTTTTCGACCTGTCAGCACGTGCATATGTACCTACCAACATATAAGCAGCCGAAAAATCCTTTTCAACCACCCCCGAGTTAATTACGACGAGTTTTCTCGTGACGTCTGTATGTACGTGTGTGCGTATGTATGTATGTGGGTCGCATAACTCAAAAACTATATGCCGTAGAAGCTTCTAGCTTGGTATGTAGGCTCTGAGGATGGTCTAGTTGTGCACCTCCCCTTGTGGTTGCATTTGAATGTTCCCAAGGGGGTGTTTTACCCCTTTTTTGGGGTAAATCAGTGTTAATTTCAATGCAGACTCAAGTGATATGAATTGGCACGACCACTTGGCGATATATCGCCAAGCTCTTGGTCGCCAAGTGTTTGACGCCAACTTGGCGATATATCGCCAAGTTGGCGACAAATTTGGCGAAAAAATATTTTTTGAATTTGGGTTCAATTTGGCGCTATTGGCGATATTTCGCGAAAAATCCACTGAATGATGTTAAAATCGGCGATATTTAGAAAATGAATCATTGTAAAACATTTGTTTTGCATTGTTTCTTGGCAAACTATGGGTGCAAATGTTCGAATTGCTATCTTGCTCACTCCTAGCACTATTTTAACACTAAGGCATCTACAAAGAAATTTACACGTAAAAGGAAGTAGTGTGAGACCCATACCAGATTTTTTTTTAAATGTTCGTATAATAATAATACTATTGTTCAGGAAATAAATCTATTACTTTAGTTTGAAAGAGGGCCAGTTGAACTTTGTTTTTCTGATAAATCATGACAGGGGACAAGTCCTTTGCCTAGTATTATTAGGCACGGAACTGTTTATTTTACTTCGTTGCGTAATATCTGCAAAATAATTGGAACATAATTAGTTACGAAACTACCCATAACTTTGGACACAAATTATGGACACAATAAATAATGTTTTATAATTAAACTAATTAACATTAATAAAATTACTTACCAGAGGACTGCTCTCGCAACGATCAAGATGCATACTTTCATCACAAATGTGGCTCTGAAACTAAACAAAGTGGTGTTTCAACACCATTCAGGGCAATTTCAAAAAATTCACACTGATTACGTTAAAACATTTGCAAGAGTAACAGTTTTTCAATGGCAGCTTTGAATTTCTGGCAGGGGATTGTTTGGAAAAACTTCGGACAGAACTTGCATGGCAATATTAAGTTTTAGAAATACAGATTTAGATTTAATTCAAAAGAAAAATAGTTTCAATATTCGATTTCTAGATAATAATTGCCAAATTTATGTAGTGTTAATAGGTTTTTTGAAACAGTACCTTTAAGTGTTAGACTATAGGATTAGGACAGGCAGGGGACTGTGATTTTAGAGTGTGGCGAAGGTTACCAGTTGTTGAAAGGAATACCAGTTGCACATCAGACCATGCAGATACTTGTAAACTTAATATTTATTATAACATAAGTATATAAATTAAATCCAACTTGTCACAAACTAAATAAACTCGTTCCGCCTCGGAACGCAAGCTAGGAATAAACAACAATTCATCAGCTACCAACTCCTGCAGCATACCGCGCCTCTCGGAGCGCTGCGACAACGGTTATTTAAGCACTGCGCAATTTGCATGACAGCGCATCACAAGGTGTTGCCACACACTCCCCCGCCAGTCTCACAGGACCAGTGGGAGACGAAAACGGACTTTACGGCCATACCTTGTTATGACCTCTGGAGTCTCTGTGCTGGAATCCCCAGCCATTAAAAATGCTGGTTTCAGCCGGTCCATATGCACGATTTTTTCTTTACCGTTAACTAAAATTAAAAAGTTTTTTTCCATTCTTTTTAGGACTTTAAAAGGTCCTTCATACGGTGGCTGCAGTGACCTTCTTACGTTGTCTAACCGCAGAAAAACATGCGAACAGTCTCTTAATTCCTATGGGACATAAATCTTCTGTTGGCCGTGCCTTAATGGGGATGCAGGACTTACCGATCTCAGTAGCTTCTGAATATGGGTCACGTAGTCCGGAATATTCATTAGGGCGGATCGAAAAAATCGAAATTTCCCGAATCGTTTAGCGGTAGTGCGGAAAAGTTGTGTACTGCCATCACTAAGATGGGTGAGAAATCTTAAAGTTTTTGGTCAATATCTTCATCCGCCTCAAAGGACCTAAAGTTCCGAAAATTGGACAAAAAATGACTAAATTACAAAAAATAATAAAAAATACGAGATACAGTTTATAAGTTAGGGGTAGAGCTTAAAAGTTGCTCAATGGAAACAACTTGAATCATGAAAAAAATTCGAATTAGCGGTTAATATCTTCTGCCGCCTCATCGGCATTAAATTTTGGGAATTTTGACGCATTTTGGAGCTTTTCTGTATAACTGTTTACTGCTTGCATAATGCAGAATGCAAAATTTAAAATTAGTTGAAATCACATTTACCTCATTTTATAAGATAATAAACTTTATTTTACTACTCAAAAATACAAATTTCAAATTATTGTTAATTAAAATCATTTGTTGTCTCAAATGTTGGCATGAGTTTTCTGGATTCCAGTGTTGCTCTAATAAATCGATCTCTGTTCTGATACCCGACTGTTTTCCTTGAGGCCTCAGTGACTAATTTTACAATTCGCTCAACGGTTTGCGTGTGGGATGGAAATTTTAAAAAACCATAGTTGTCCATTGACTTACTGTCTTGTATCATCTTCAGAAGATCTCGAGAATTTATGTCTCTGAGAACTGGAGGCGATGTCACATTACACGCTTGCCAGTCAATGAGATCTATATAGTCGGCAGCTCTAAAGTTAACAGCAGGAATACAGAATTGTCGAACACTGTTTCCCTCTGAGCTAATTGTTCTTGCCTTTATAATTCGCCGAGCTGCAAGAGCTCTAATTTGGACTCTTTCATCTGTTAACATGGCTATAAGAAGATTTTCTGCAGCCGCAAAGTAAGCATTGCGAGAAATAATTGAATCGATTACGTCCCAATACTTTGTAGGCAAGTACCGAGAGGAGCTGATGAAATGTCACAGGTGTCTAGCTCCGTCTTTTATAGAATGGTCAATTTTAATTCGAACCATGATGGTGCGTATACTCTTAGAATGAACACAACCAAAGTTAGCAGCTCATTTGATGGGTCTGATGTAGATATATATAGTCTCATAATTCTATTGGCAGTTGTTAGCCATCGGGCCAAGTTTAACGTTCCCGGTTCCCGATTAGCTAGAACTGAAGAACAAACGCCAGAACTAATGGCTGTGAAAATGTCTAACAGGTATTTCTGGTCTGAACTGAGAGTGGTGTGATCAATGCTTGGCAACTCACATTCAATACCATTAAAAGCAACTATTGGAAGCTTTTCACAATCTTTGAGGTTTCGTCCAATGTCTCCGGAGTAAGATGTAGGTCCAGTTGACTTGCCGTCTATGAACTCAAATAGATGTCGGAGTGGCAACTCATTAAAATGAAGCAAGCAGATAATCCATTGGCCTGGTTTTCGAAGTTTCAATTCAACCCGGCGAATTACACCATTAAATAAGCCTCTGTTCACTACAGCACCGTCACATCCAAGAACAACAAGGCTGCTAAAATCATCCAATAACGCAGTTGTTGCATATTCGAAAATGCTATTAGAAATGTCATGACTAGAACCACTTTTAGGTGTAACATGTCCCATGTACATAGAGCCCGGCTCCGATACAATTGAGTAATGCGCTTCTGTAATTGTTCTTTGGAACTTTTTGCCCTGTAAACTTTTAATCTGTAACAATTTTCATTTGATTTTGAGGCCAAAGTTTTATAAATTCCAGATTTTTCCCTCAGTATTTTATTTTTGTCTGTGACTAGGCTCGTATCTGATTCCGATATTAATCCCAAATCTTGCATAACACTCGACGCAATAGCAGCCGTGGCTCTGTTCGATACACCATATCCTTGACTGACAAGAATAAACGCATTTGAGCTTGCCTTGTGGACGCGTTTTTGGTGTCCATCTTGTCTTCCTCTTCCTCCGTCTCCACCTCCATCTCATATTCTGCTTCATTTTCACTTGCATTTTTTACTAAGTAGCTTGAAGGAGAAGAAGATGCTTGTTTATCAGATCTATTAGTATTCTTTTGCATTTGGCGCTTCTGGAGCCGCTTTGTTTCTGGAACATCAATACGTCCAATGTACATTTTTCTTTCAGTTCTTTGGTCAATAAGAAACGCCTGCTCTGTTGCAGGAACTTTCTTTTCTTTCGGACAGATACACTCTTTAACACTTTGACTGCCATGGCTATCATATGTGATAGCCAGTGATATTTCCGTTGAGACACTGGCTATCCGATATGATAGCCAGGGTGTTTCAACACTTTGGGCCATGGCTATCAAAGATGTTATCAGTTACATGAAAATCGTATTGGAGTTTGATTGTTGGGCTCCCTACGATGTGTTAGGTATACGTGGTTTGCGCAAATTAGTATATGTGACGATTTTATGAGCTAAGTTTTATGAAAAATTAAATATTTGGAACATGCAACAAAAAAGGGAATATATATAAATAGAGAGAGAGTATGTGATAAATATATATAAAATATCCGCGTCAGAATCAAATAAATCAAAGTCTTCATCATCCCATGAATCATAGCATCTCATAGCCGCAGCTTCAATTTCTTCAGAAGTTAACTTTCTCTTGCTCATTGTAATAAAAATTCAAATCATTCTAACCTAAACAAAATAATAGAAATAAAATCATATAAATAAAATAATTAAAAAGTTTATTGATAAATGACGAATTTAGCTGGCTATCAAATAAGATAGCCACGCATGGAAGAATTTACACTAACTTTCGTGGTGTGCTTTGGCTATCATTTTTGGTAGCCAGGATGAAAATCTCCCCATGTGTTACAAAATGAGTCAGATTGAAAAATATTGTTTTTATATATAGTTTTATGTTGAAAAAAATACAAATTATACAAAAAAAAAGTTTGGCCCCGTGGTGAACATTTGCAATTTCGGCTTGGCAGTCAAAGTGTTAAAAATTGCGCATTTGTAGGCAGATATGTCGAATAGTTTTTTTTTTTTTTTTTTGCTTCTATTTTAAAGTTCTCCTATTTAAAGTTCCTATCTGTTTCATACGAAGAAAATAGGGATGTTTACATTTTTTGGCAGAACGCCAAAATTAGTTTGCTCTCATTGTGCAATATGCCAGCAGTAAACAGTTTTTCAGAAAAGCTCCAAAATGCGTCAACATTTCCAAAGTTTAATGCCGATGAGGCGGCAGAAGATAATAACCTATAATTCCAATTTTTTTTATGCTTCAAGTTGCTTTCATTGAGCAACTTTTAAGCTTTACCTCTAACTTATAAACTGTATCTGGTATTATTTATTATTTTTTGTAATTTAGTTATTTTTTGTCCAATTTTCGGAACTTTAGGTCCTTTGAGGCGGATGAAGATATTGACCAAAAACTTTAAGATTTCTCACCCATCTTAGTGATAGCAGCACACAACTTTTCCGCACTACCGCTAAACGATTCGGGAAATTTCGATTTTTTCGATCCGCCCTAATATTCATATTACTTAACGTATTTTCATCGTGTAACTGTCCCGGTAAACGCAGTGAAGTCCCGTAAGTTAATTGCGCCGCCGACGCTCCAAGGTCTTCGCGCAACGTGGACCTGAGTCCCAAGAGGACCAATGGCAAAGCTTCGAGCCAATCTGTGTTGTAGCACATCAAAGCTTGCTTGAGAGGTCGGTGCAGACGTTCCACCATTCCATTGGTTTGTGGTCTATACGGCGATGTTCTAGCCAATTTTATACCAAGCATGCGCGATAGCGCCGTGAAAAGTTCTGATTCAAATTGTCTGCCCCTATCGCATGTTATCCTTTGAGGGGTACCAAAACGAGAAACCCACACTTGTACGAATGCGCGTGCAATTGTTTCAGCTGTTATATCCATAATTGGCACGGCTTCAGGCCACCTCGTAAATCTATCCACTATCGTTAAACAGTATTTAAAATTTTTAACTTGTACTAAAGGGCCAATTATATCTAAATGTATATGAGAAAATCTCTCATCAGGAACTAAAAAGTCAACTAATGGGGTTTTAGTATGTAAATGTACCTTAGTTCGCTGACACGGTATACAAGCTTTACACCAAGCAGTTACATCCTTGTTTAAATTAGGCCAGATATATTTACTATCAATTAGACGTTTTGTAGCACGTATGCCAGGGTGAGACAATCCGTGCATTGAATCAAATATTTTACGCCTTAGACTTTGTGGTACATAGAACCTAGTAGAATTTCCTGACATATCACAGTATAGAGATTTATCGGTACCAGGCATAAGAACTTTAGATAATTTACCGCTGTACCTAATTCGTCCCTCTAAAACGTCCTGAAGCTCCTTATCCTCAGACTGTAATTTTTCCCACCTGTCTATGTCCTCTAGAGATGAAAACGTGATCTCTGATATTCTTGATAAACTGTCAGCAACTAAATTCCCCTTACCCGGTAAATACCTAATGTCCGTGGTAAATTGAGATATAAAATCTAATTGACGGATCCTGCGGGGGGAAGATTTTTCTTGTTTTTGCCGAAATGCGTAAATGAGAGGCCGATGATCTACATACAAAATAAACTTTCTTGCCTGTAACATGTACCGAAAATATTGAATCGCGCTATATGCAGCGAGTAATTTCCGATCATAAGCTGAATATTTACATTGCGTGGGCGATAGCTTTTTCGAAAAAAATCCTA
Organism: Uloborus plumipes; assembly: GCA_038373865.1. Classification (NCBI taxonomy): domain Eukaryota; kingdom Metazoa; phylum Arthropoda; class Arachnida; order Araneae; family Uloboridae; genus Uloborus; species Uloborus plumipes. Next base: position 17,131 of record JAXGGA010013193.1, read on the forward strand.
AAGGTTTGGGACCATCGGGGGATAATTCATGCAATACTCCACCCATTGCAAAATCACTGCAATCAGTTGCTAAAGCAAGTTCTGCATTAAGAGATGGGTGATAAAGCAAAGTCGCTTCTGCTAAAGCTTTCTTAATTTTCTCAAAGCTTGTTTCCGAAATTATATCCCACGGAATCTCTCTCTTATCACGCTTTTTCGCTTTAATCAAAAACTTATTAAGTGGCGCTAAAATTACCGCGATATCCGGAATAAAGCGATGATAATAGTTTACCATTCCCAAAAAACGTCTAAGTTCCGCAATTGTTTTGGGCTTAGGGAAATCAACTACGGCCTTCACCTTTTTAGGATCTGGAGTGCACCCCTGACTATTTATTGCATGTCCCAAAAAAACAACAGTTTCCTTCCCAAGTTCACATTTTGATTCGTTTATTACGATACCGTAATCAAGAAAACGCTTGAAAATCTCCTCTAAATGTTCTTTATGCTGTTTGTGATTTTCGCTAGCGATTAAAATATCATCTAAGTACGGAAAACAGAAATTTAATCCTCTCAACACTTCATCCAAAAAACGCTGAAAAGTTTGTGCTGCTGAAGATAACCCGAAATTTAGAAACGGAAATTCATATAACCCAAAAGGTGTTATTATCGCAGTTTTCGGAATATCCGGAGCATTTACCGGAATTTGGTGATACGCTCTTACCAAATCAACTTTTGAGAATATCTTTTTTCCGTGTAAAATGCTAACACAATCTTGAATATGTGGAATTGGATATTTGTCCTGTTCTGTTATACGATTAAGCGCTCTATAGTCGCCAGTTGGTCGCCAGTCATAGTCGCCTTTTGGGACCATATGTAAAGGACTAGCCCAATTACTTTTTGACGGTCTACAAATCCCTTTTTCAATCATGTATTCAAATTCCCGCTTAGCTATTCGAAGCTGTGTTGGATGTAACCGACGCGCTTTAGCTGAAACTGGGGCTCCCTCAGTCGGAATATAATGAACCGTATTATGTTTCCTAACGCTTTGTCCTAAAACATTAAGTTGTGTTATCTCCGGGTATTTTCTTAACAATTCTTGATACTCGGAATTACCATAAATAGTTTTTACATTCGGAACATCACACCATAGCGATTTACCGCTGGCACTAAATTTAGTTACTGGGTCTACAACACGCCGTTTTTTTAAGTCCACTAGCAATCCGAAATGCTGCAAAAAATCCGCCCCAATGATAGGCTTTGTAACGTCAGCAATTATAAATGGGAATCTCAATCTGCGTTTTAACAATAATAATAATAATAACAATAATAATAATTAACAACAATAATAATAAATTTTTGATTGGTTAATTTCTGAATTTAAGTTTTGAAATCAACCAATCGTTAATTTATCTGCTATTTTCATTGCTTCGAAGAACTCCGATGGATGGCAGTGTACTCAGAACTTAGGTCTCATTTTGACTAATATTAAAACCCAGAAAGTGATAGGCATCTTACGCGAGTAGGGCCAAAACCTTTCAGTCGATTTTCATGAAATTTGGCACAAAATTAGTTTGCAGCAAGGAAAAGAGCACATAAAAGCGTTTTTTTTAAATTCGATTTTGTTCCATTTCTATTCTAATTGTAAGTTCATTTTTCATGTAAAGACGATTCTCTTTAAACTCGTAATTTTCCATACCGAATCTGTCCGGGCATGTTTTTTTTTTTTAATGTTCGTATAATAATAATACTATTGTTCAGGAAATAAATCTATTACTTTAGTTTGAAAGAGGGCCAGTTGAACTTTGTTTTTCTGATAAATCATGACAGGGGACAAGTCCTTTGCCTAGTATTATTAGGCACGGAACTGTTTATTTTACTTCGTTGCGTAATATCTGCAAAATAATTGGAACATAATTAGTTACGAAACTACCCATAACTTTGGACACAAATTATGGACATAATAAATAATGTTTTATAATTAAACTAATTAACATTAATAAAATTACTTACCAGAGGACTGCTCTCGCAACGATCAAGATGCATACTTTCATCACAAATGTGGCTCTGAAACTAAACAAAGTGGTGTTTCAACACCATTCAGGGCAATTTCAAAAAATTCACACTGATTACGTTAAAACATTTGCAAGAGTAACAGTTTTTCAATGGCAGCTTTGAATTTCTGGCAGGGGATTGTTTGGAAAAACTTCGGACAGAACTTGCATGGCAATATTAAGTTTTAGAAATACAGATTTAGATTTAATTCAAAAGAAAAATAGTTTCAATATTCGATTTCTAGATAATAATTGCCAAATTTATGTAGTGTTAATAGGTTTTTTGAAACAGTACCTTTAAGTGTTAGACTATAGGATTAGGACAGGCAGGGGACTGTGATTTTAGAGCTTTACTGATTTTTAGAGAGGAAATTTAAGTGTTTATCGCTCCAAATGCAATTGGACTGCAAAGTATTAATGCTTTACTTGAATTAAGAGAATAATTTTTACACTTTATTATTTTTGAAATACTCGGTCCGGAAGAGCTAATTACATTTAGAGAAAAAAACCCATAAATTTGATGAACTTGGTGGGTAAATATTGCATGTAAGTGGCAAATCGTGTAAACTGTATCTTATGCAACAAAAAGTAAGGAAAGGGCAAGGAATACTGAACCCGATCCCTAAGAATAATGTTCCCTTGGACACTTATCACTGATTTTATAGGACCCCTTCTGTCCACAAACAACCATATCAGCATGTTTTTACAATGGTAGCTGCATTTACAAAATTTGTGTGATTCTATTCAGTAAAATCCAGATCTAGTCAGGATGCTATTGAAATACTGCAGTTACAGAGGAATGTTTTCAAAAATTCATCGCGGATAATATTCCATAAAGATCCAGCTTTTACATCTAAGACGTTTGCAGATTATTGTACTGATGAAGGTATAAAAAGAGCATGTTAAAATTGTACTGATGAAGGTATAAAAAGAGTATGTTAAAATAACATCAAGAATTCATTGTATGAATGGACAGATTGAACAGTATAGCCTACTAAGGCTCTTGCGCCAAAAAACCTCATGTAACCAACCAACCACCAGATTGAACGAATGCACTCAATATTAATTCCAATTCTTTCAAAACTTTCCCCCGACAAGCCGCAGTACTGATACAAACATGTAGCAACCGTACAGAGAGTCATTATAACAGTAGCGCAACCAGGAGAACTAAGTTTACAGCATTCGAACTCCTGACTGGAGTAAAAATGAACAATAAAGAAGACATGAAAATTCAAAAACTACTGGAAGAGGAAATTGTTCAACATTTTATGTCAGAACGGGAAAATCTACACGAAGAGCTTAAAAATACATACGATCTTAAAAATACAGCAAAAGAACTGGCATCAATATAACCGAAAAAGGAAAAAACCGCACCAGTATAAGACTGATGAATTTGTAGCCATTTAGCTTATATAATTTGGCCCTGGACAGAAATTGAAAATGAAGTTTTTCGGACCGTATCATGTAACAGCAGTGAAGCCTCATGACTGCTATGACGTCAGCAAGGTTGGTCACCACGACGGACCAAACAAAACTAGTACGGCAGCTGACTACATAAAACCCTGGTCTATTGTTTAATGTCATGTATAATTGTTTCTTTTTGATTTTTTCTTCTCAGTTTTTTTTTTGATAGATGTTCTGCAGATATGATGCTGACGAGGAAGCCAATGTTGCAGGATGGCCGAATCTAAGTTTTGGTGAACAATTGATTTAATAATTGTGTATCGCATTCACATTTGAAAACAATGAACGTGACTTGGATTTTGCTTTCTAAAAAGTGTCGGAATGACAGTAGTTGATCTGGATGTTTTCGTGTAAAAGTGGTAACCTTATTTGTGATGGCACTAAAATAAACTACTTTTTGCAGAGCCTTAGTTAGTGCTGTATTTAACATACATTTTCAAATTTTATGCCTTTCGACAGCTTGGAATTTTCTGCATTAATCGAAGTTTGTTCCAAATTTCTACGAGCATTAAGAGAGAAGAGAATTGTAATGTTTGTTTTTAGAAACTCGGAATTCAAGGCTGACCCTGAGCAAGCCAAACGATTCTTCATGATTAAACTTGAAAATAAATCAAAAGTTATGATGGAAAGGAATTTATTTTCTCAACGGAAATCAACTTTAGTTTTGTTACCACGATTAGGTCTTTCAGTTCCTTTGATTGTTTCGTATTTTATTTTTTAAACTTTATTTTACGGAGCTCTAAGCTCAGCTGTCTTATTGAAAAATACTTTAATCGAAATTTTCACTGTAAAATTAAAGTCATCTGTTTATATTTTCTTAGTTTAAATGAATGATATTGCTTAATTTGTCATCTGGTTGTTTTACATTTGATGGAACTTATAATTAATAACATGTTTTGGCTGAATTACTGAATACTTGGAGATTTTGGAAGCAGACGTTTAATTTAGCTAGCGGATTGTTATATCATTTGTATTAAAAGTTTATAATGATTTATGACATGTTTGGCGATCTATTTGAAGAACTGAAGCAAAACCGATTTGAAGAAATGATGCACGTACCAGCACAAAACGTAAGCCCAAACTTAAAACTATTCCAGAATTGGACGAAGAGGTAGATAAATCTTCGTCGGGAGATCCAAAACCGTGGTGCGATTAGCCTTCATCCCGCAAAAGAAAGCCAGAAAATGAAGTCGATGAATTGCTGTCTCCTACTAGCTAACTAAACTAAATTAGGCTCGTGAAATTTGGTTTACCATTGATGATAAACAACCAACTCTTAAAGAACGAAACAAAAGTAATGAACTTTTTGTTCACTTCACCAACTCCACCAACATTTTAATCTGAAATGGGAAACACATTTTTGAAATCATCTCCCACGGAAATAACTCATACCGACAAAGAAACAGCAAGCAAAATATACAGGTAGCAGGATGCAGCAAAATATACAGGCAAAAAAAAATGGTTTTCTTTTCAATTATTAAAGACTCTGAACAAATTAACGACCGAATGATTACTGAACCATAAGTCTCTTCCTATGCACCGTCACAAATTTTCGAATATGAAATTTTCCGGGAGGTCACTGTGACCACCCACTAGAATACTTCTGAAGATATCTCAACAAATTTACTTTTTATAATATTTCAAAGCTAGTAATATGTGGGTAATTTTCAAAATTTGCTTACATTTGCTGTCCGGAGGTTAAAAGGACGATTTTGAAGCATAACTTACATTTTAAATAATCCATGAACTTTTTTTTTTCAAGGGTTGCTGTTTTGAGTTAAATGCGATCAAAAAACCACAAATTTTGAAAATTTGAAAAATATCAAAGTCTTTTCCTCTTTAAAGAAATGAAATCACTAATCAATTTTCGTACCACATATTCTCTTCATTGCATAAATGTTCAGTATATGTTAAAAAAAAAATTCGGCAGGTTGCTTTTAGGGGGTAACAACGCAGTTTAAAGTCGAGTGAAAATGGACTAAAAGCCATACTTTGCGGCCACTTAACTAAAGAAAGCAGCAACCCCTAACCCAAATAACTATGGGGTCCTCATAAACAGACACTGTACAATCAATAAATGTAAGCATGACCTTGGGGTGGCCCTTTTTTGTGAAGAGCAACTTTGCATTCTAACTGAATCTTTTATTTTTCCAGCAATAGTCTATATTGGGAGTAATGCAAGACTCCTCCCCCATGTTACAGACATTGATATAAGTATGCAATGTATTGAAATAATTGTACAAGGTAGAACATGGAAAATAATTTATTTACAAAAAGTAATTTCCTATAAGTGCATTTCTTTTAGAGATGCCTCCAACTTGCGGAGGATTAATGCTGCTAGCAGGATCATCATCGTCTTCATCATCTTCCGATTCATATTCAAATTTATCACCTTCAAGTAGAGCGATGTTGTGAAGCACAGCTGTTGCCACAATAATCGTTTGCGCATTTTCTAAGTCGCACCAATGCATGCAAATCTTCGCTTCCATAATCCATATTGTCTTTCAACAACATTCCGAGCAGCTATGTGTACTTCATTGTACCTGTCGAAAGATGAAATTTTAGTTATGTTGATTCAGTAAGAATCAAAAGTTTGTCAAAATCATGTTAACAGTTCATTAAGAAGAAATTTAATGAGAGCATAACATATCTTTTTTTGAGGCTCAGTGGAAGGCTTCGAAAATGGAGTCATAAAACAAGATTTGAGTGGGTAGCCACCATCTCCCAGAACATGATAGTTGGCAGGAACTTGTGTCTCCAGGTGTGCCCTTAAGTATGAATTATTTAAAATACTGCTGTCGAGGGTACTGCCTGGCCATCGAGCAACAACATTCCTTATTTTTAGGTCAGCATCGCTGACTGTTTGCACGTTCAATGCAAAAGTTCCTTTTCGGCTTCTGAACGTCTCTGGATATGTCCCTCCAGGACTCTGAAGCGCTGGTAAAACTTTTGGCTAATCTGGATAAAAGAAGTGATTGTCCAAAGTTAAAGGCAGTCTAGATTTTATACAGAGCAAAGATGCATTTGATTGTTTGCTTACAAGTACTAAATGGTGTTGTGGTGAAGTTAGGTCACCACTTAAACAGTGTTGTACATATTCCAGTCAAGTCTGTCATTTCAAATCTGTCGAGAGGGTCAGAGAGCATATGTACTTCATGCAAATTACATCGAAAAACAACAAACATGCCTATTTCAATGTAAATACAGAAAACTCTAGATTTACATTGAATAGGGTGGCACGATAACCGCGGATAATACAAACAATAGGGGGTCAGGAGTTTACTATACAATTAAACTCTTAAATCCAGAAGGAGACGCAACTACTACCTTCTTCGAATAGTTCCCCCCCCCCTCTCCCATGTTTATAATATTGAGCATGGAAAAGGTTAAAATATTTAATCCTTAAAAATATATTCAAAGGCATGAGTACAAATGAACAAATGAATTGTTTTAGTTTGCATTAATTTTCCATTTAATTTTTACATTATACAACATCACTAGAGCAGAAAATTATCTTCTAGAGCAGATAAGAGGCACCGGGGAGTATTTTGACTCCCGCCCTCTTGCTATGCTACAGCAACATAGTCATTTTATGAGTGAAGCAGGAGAAATTTCTAGTTGCATACAGTAAGATCCTGACACTACGTCAAACGATGCTACGATATAAAGAAAAACATATTTCAGCTCCTATTTAGCTTCTATCACATTGTATTACACTGTATTATATTTTTCCAAAAAGAACTTTATCCTCATTCACATCTAAATTTTTATAACTACTCGATATTGACAAGACTTGCCAAACTGGCCAAGTAGACAAAATACTTAGTAAAGTAACTTGTAACATCAGTACAAATAATAATAAACCTTTAAGGGTATTTTTTTTTAACTTAATACACATCTGAATATTATTATATCTTTGCCCTTCATACTGAAGTCCTTTCTAACTCCTGCATGAATGAGAGTGTTCCTAAGTAGTGATCCCTTCCTTGAAGCTCAAAATAATCTTACTACTATTATAAATGCGAAAGTTTGGATGTTTGGATGGATGGATGGATGTATGTTTGTTCCTCTTTCACGCAAAAACTACTGAATGGATTTTAATGAAACTTTTACCGTAATGTAGCTTATACATCAGAATAACACATAGGCTATAATTTATAACGATATTCGAAAAGGTTCGATTGGTAGCGCTTTCTTCATTCTAATTTGAGGTACATTTTCCCCATAAATCCGAAGGCTTTCATAAATCCAATTTAGTATTTAATGTATCAACTCAACTACCTGTCGACAGCTAGAACTGGGTAGAGCCGCTATATAGACAGGCCGACGCATCAAGATTAAGTTTCACCACTTTGGATCCAACTTATATACTTTTACTTTCAATTTTTCATTGTTGCGAGCTATGGTTACCAGAAAAAAGTTATGGCTCATTTCTAAGATTTGCCAAAACCACGTGATGCTAATCATTACTCACAGTGAAAAATTACCAAAGTGCGATACTTTGCCAGAAAAGATAAACACTCAAGCACTCAAGCACGCGCTGGATCCAAAGTGGTCAAACTCAATCTTGATGCGTCGGCTCGTATACAGGGTGTCCACTCCAATCGTGGACCAATAGCTAATTTCTAAACCGTTAGAGATAAGCATATAGTTTATTTAGGAAAAAATCTCCAAATTACGAAAGGAATTTTGGGTCTATTCAATGTTTTTCAAAAAATCAAATTTTGAAAGAGTTACGAAATTTAAATTTTTATACAGCCCCTCAGTCCTATCAATCATATTTAGTAAAACATTCTTGACACTGTAACGTTTAAAACTAAAAAAAAATCACTCTTCTACGACAAAAATTGACCGAGTTATGATGTTTTGAAAAATCAAGATTTTGCATTGTTTCATGACGTCATCGAGAGATCGCTTTAGGGACCGTATGCGAAATCCTTCAAAATCTTGATTTTTCAAAACGTCATAACTCGGTCAATTTTTGTCGTAGAAGAGTGATTTTTTTTTTAGTTTTAAACGTTTCAGTGTCAAGAATGTTTTACTAAAGATGATTCATAGGACTGGGGCTGTATAAAAATTTAAATTTCGTAACTCTTTCAAAATTTGATTTTTTGAAAAACATTGAATAGACCCAAAATTCCTTTCGTAATTTGGAGATTTTTTCCTAAATAAACTATATGCTTATCTCTAACGGTTTAGAAATTAGCTGTTGGTCCACGATTGGAGTGGACACCCTGTATATAGGGGCCTTAGAACTGGGTACATGATTTCTGATATTCGTATCAAATTTTCAAGGCTTTTCTGAAATCAAATCTACAAAGTAACATGCTTTGTATTTAAAACGTGGTGTAGCTTAGTCTTAATAATAAGCAGAATATTTATCCCTAACCAACATGTTTTTAATTGTACATTACAACGAACAAATATTATTTTTTAGAATAAATTTAATTCCTTCATTAGTAGATTGTTTTCTGCATTAATTATTTTCGCAAGTTATGTAGATATGTCTTAGAGTAACGGCAACGTGATTACTTGGAGAAAGTTTGGCAACTAATAAATTGATTTGGCAGTTTATTTTCCACTTTGATAGAACTTTAAATACAACTTAAAGGCATTTTGTTTCATTTTTATTTATTTGTTGTTTTTTTGCTCTAATGGTCACTTACTTATCAGACTCTTTCGGGGGGTACTTACGATTGCGCTGTTACTTATTATCCATTTTAATATGAAGCTTGCTAGGCGTTTAATGACTTTCTTGACGATTTTTCTGCTAACGCCGTTTTTGGAACCAAAAACTGCCTAATATTACTACCATTATATGCGTGAAAGTTTGTAGAGGTGTATGGATGGATTTTTGTGACTCTTTCAGGCAAAAACTTTTGAATGAATTTTAATTAAAATTCACAGAGAAAAACAGAGTATACATCCTGATAACATAGAGGCTATAGTTTTTGAAGATATTCAAAAAAAAAAAAAAAACGATTAGTAGTTCCTTTGGTTAATCTGTGCTTTGGGTCCCTTTTCTCGCCAAACACGGATTTCGGTTTTGTCACCATAGAAACGCCATTTTTACTTCCTTTTACGTAGTAAAGGAAGTATTGTGATCGCGAAAAAAAAATCACTCAAATTTGAGTCTAAATTTTGATTTTGCTCACCCCCGAATGAAAATTCCTTAGTTTTTTTGACCTGTCAGCACGTGTATATGTACCTAGCAACATATAAGCAGCCGAAAAAATTTTTTCAACCACCCCCGAGTTAATTACGACGAGTTTTCTCGTGACGTCTGTATGTACGTGTGTGCGTATGTGGGTCGCATAACTCAAAAACTATATGCCGTAGAAGCTTCTAGCTTGGTATGTAGGCTCTGAGGATGGTCTAGTTGTGCACCTCCCCTTGTGGTTGCATTTGAATGTTCCCAAGGGGGTGTTTTACCCCTTTTTTGGGGTAAATCTCCATATATTATTTCTCTAAGCCGAATCCTATACCCGGTCGAAACTCGCTCATTTCTTTATCGAATTGCAAGAAAATTTATGATTTTGAAGCTTATCCCGCGGGCTATTGACGAAAATTAGACCCACCCTCTAAAAAGTGTCGGTTCGTTTTTTATTCGAACTTCAATTTTTGGGCACAAAATTGACTCTATCTAGCGAAATAATTGTCGTATCGTCTCCATTTTGATTTCGTTCGAAAGATTAAAAAAAATGCGTTCTTTAGAACGTTTCTCCGCTAGCGCCGCGTAACGAGAATCTCGAAAATCCACGTTTAAGCGACTTATAAGCGATTGAAGTTTGAAAAAGTTAAATTTTTTGCTCAACTGTCAAAATCGTTACATTGTTGTTCAAATCAATTTTAAATGCGACATTTCAAGCCAAGGCTTAGCTCGGTAAACCTTAATTGTAACTTTTATTGTTTCAAAATACTATGGTAGTTTTGCGATAACGTTAGTATTTAGTTTAGTAGTAGCCTTGGGTATTTGATTTTAATATAGGGTATCACTTTTGTAGTAGTTGTAAAAGTGAACGTGTCTTTGATCTCTTTGAAAAGTTGTCAGAACGACGGCAGTAGATGGCGATGTTGTGCAAATGAAGCCAATAAAAATTGTCGTATTAAATTTTAAGTTTAGAGGTTTTTTTTTTTTTTTTTGCGGAATTCCGCACGGGTCAACTAGTCAGTGTTAATTTCAATGCAGACTCAAGTGATATGAATTGGCGCGACCACTTGGCGATATGTCGCCAAGCTTTTGGTCGCCGTTTGACGCCAACTTGGCGACCTATCGCCAAGTTGGCGACAAATTTGGCGAAAAAAATATTTTTCGAATTTGGGTTCAACTTGGCGCTATTGGCGATATTTTGCGAAAAATTCACTGAATGATATTAAAATCAGCAATATTTAGAAAATTAACCATTGCAAAATATTTTTTGCATTGTTTCGTGGCAGATTAGGGGAGTAAATATTTGAATTGTTACCTTGCTCACTCCAAGCACTTTTTTTAACACTTAAGGCAACTACTAAGAAATTTACACGTAAAAGGAAGTAGTGTGGGGTCCATACCAGATTTTTGCGTAATGTCTCTCGGAGCTTTCAACTCCGGGAGAGAACAAGGAAAAACGCGCCAGTTGGCGACTTTTGTAAAATGCGCCAAGCAGGGACCCAAAGCGCATTTTCACCGTTCCCTTTCTTATTCCAGTTTTAGTCCATTTTTCACATAAATCCGAAGGCTTTCAGCTACCCAATTCAGTATTTAGAATAGACATTGGAAACGCTCGCTCACCCGCTCCAATCCGAGCGTTCCAATCTCTATCCCGAGCGTTTCCAATCTCTATTTATTTAGTGTATCATCTCAACTTTCTATAGATAGCTAGAGTTAGGTGTATCATTTTTTCTTTTCGTATTGAATGTTCAAGGCTTAAATGTCATTTCATCATGTTCACGTTCTTCTATACACCATCCAATCAGTGTGCATCCCGATGACGTAACATCCAGCTACTTTAACTTTAATCTCAGTAGCATACTGCGCAAGCCAATTTCCTGCATTTTAATACGTTAACTCAAAATTAAAAATTTGGATACACCTTTCGTGATAGTGGGGGGGCTTGCGGTGTGGTGAGTTCGGGGCGAGCTCTTGGGCGGAGTCGTGACCCCCAGTTGCTCAAACAGAATATCGGCGGGAAGGGATTTGTTTCCCCTTCCTTCCCTCATCACACTTACCAAATTTCGGAACAAAAACCCAAGCCAAGGTGTGTCAACCGTGCCGATGGCTGCGTGGTACCGGGGCCAAGCGGTATCTCTTACGGGAGGCTTCAGGGCTAGCTGGCGAACCCTGTCGTAATCAGCCTTACCCCTGTGTAGGGGGGCTACGCAGGGGCTCGACCCCGTTTTTTCCCCCCAGTTCTCCGGTCCGTTTATGGATACCAAAGAAAAAAACCTTTCTCCCCCTAGTGGGGAGCGTCAGAATGTGTTGTCGAGCAATCCAAAGTTTTTTATTATCAAGCGCAACGAATCAAATTTTACAGCAGTATCTCCTTTCAAAATTAATAAAGCTCTAATTCATTTAATTGGGGAGTTTAAATCCGTCAAAAAGATGCGTAATGGCGAACTTCTTCTGGAAGTCAAAGATCCTAAACAAAGCAAAACATTACAGTCCACAAACCAACTCGGCCCATACTTAGTTACAGTATCAGAACATTCAACTTTAAATTTCTCCCGAGGGATTATTTCCGAACCAGACCTTTTCTTTACACCTGAGAATGAGATCCTAGATGAAATGAAAGATCAAAAAGTCAGCTCAGTAAAAAGAATCACAATCAAGCGGGACGGCAAAATGGTCAACACTAAACATTTAATTTTAACTTTCAATACTCCCGATCTCCCTGCACGCGTCAAAGCAGGTTATCTATCTTGTCCGGTAAGACCATATATCCCAAACCCACTTCGCTGCTTTAAATGTCAGCGTTTTGGGCATTCAAAAATGTCATGCCGTGGAACCAGCACTTGTGCCAGGTGTGCGGAACCGGGCCATGACAATAACGAATGTCAAAAGAACTTCAAATGTGTCAATTGTAATGCAGATCATCCCTCATACTCTAGAAAATGCCCCAAGTGGATCTCAGAAAAAGAAATACAGCTCATTAAAACTACTCAAAAGATATCATACCCCGATGCTCGAAAAATAGTTGAATCCCGGACACCTACTGTGGGACTTTCATATGCTGCTTCAGTTAAAAAAGTGTTAAAATCTGCTAGCACGCAAACAGTTAGCCAAAATGAAACGGCAACCAAATCTAAAACAGTCAACACAATCAAGTCACCAAGTAAACAAAATATTAGCTCTAATGCCTCTTCAAAGAAAATAGATGAAAGCTCAAAAGCACAAAATAATGAAACTGAAACTGATAAAGCTCAAACTGCAAACATTGCAAGCCATAAAAAAGCGAAACAAACTGCAGCGAAAAAAAAACTTCTTCAAATGCGCGCTAAAATGGGGGTTCCCTCTAAACAAAGGCCCCCTCAATTTTTTCAATTTAAAAAAGAGGACTTCTTGTACTCTGGCAAGAAAAATAAACTGACGAAATCTCTTCACGAGGAACTTGCTCCTTCTCATGAGGAGGTTGAGGATGTAGAATTTGAAGAACTTCCGCCATCCGAAGATGAAGGATGGACGGACGTCCCCACTAAATGAGCTGCTCCTTTTTCCTTTGGCCTTTTTTCTCTTCTTTTTCCATCATGGCCCTGAGCATCCTTTCTTGGAACTGTCAGAGTTACTCGCATAATGTCACGGATGTTAAAGATCTTGTTGAATGTCACCAACCGGCCATTTTCTGTCTGCAAGAAACATTTCTGTCGCCTGCTGATAAACCGAGGTTGAAAGGTTTTGAAATACACCGCAAGGACTGCTTGACAGGAGACCGTCGTTGTGGTGGAGTGGCGATGCTAATCTCTAATGATTATGCATCTAGCCAGCTCAATATCAACACGTCCCTCCAGGCAGTAGCTGCGCGTGTTCACCTTCACTCGCTGGTCACAGTATGTTCTATGTACATTCCACCTTCTTATGATTTGAGAAGCGTGGAATTGCAGACATTGATAGATCAACTCCCTCCCCCATTTGTCATCTTGGGGAATTTCAATGGCCACAATCCTCTCTGGGGGAGCCCAGACACCAACAGCAGAGGATTGATAATAGAAGATTCTTTAAATGACAATGATCTATGCGTACTGAACAACGGTGACAATACATATTTCCATCTACCTACGCAGACTTACCATGCCATCGATCTTGCAGTTTGCTCACCTTCTCTTCTGCCACTGTGGGATTTCCATGTTGAAAGTGGACTCTACACCAGTGGCCACTTTCCGATCAAGATAACATTTACTGGACGCTGCAGCTATCAACAGCAGCAGCAATCCCGTTTCCGCCTTGATCGAGCCGATTGGGCAACATTTACCCAGCTGGCAGAAATAACATTCGAAGTTGTGAATGACACTGACATTGATGAAGCGGTAAGACGAGTAACTGACACTATTTTGAATGCAGCGAACGCTGCTATACCAAGAACCACTAAGGGAAGGATTAAATTTCCAAAACCTTGGTGGAATTCTGATTGTCAGGCAGCTTATAAAAGACAAAAGAAAGCATGGAGCACATTTCGTCGCTATCCGTCCACGCAAAATCTTGTGGCACTGAAAAGAGCTCGTGCTGAAGCTCGGAGGATTCGGCGAAAAAGCCAGCGGGACTCGTGGCAAACGTATGTCAGCACAATCACGACGTCCACCCCATCCAAGACCGTTTGGGGCAAAATTAAAAAAATCGTTGGTAATTATCATACACATTGTGCTCCAATTCTTGAGAAAAATGGTCAAACGATATCTGACCTCAAAGAGGTGGCCGACTGCTTGGGGACTCATTTGGCAGAAGTCTCCAGTGCAGTCAATTATAGCTCAAAATTTTTAGCTTTAAAATCCCTTAAGGAACGTAAAATCCTTAATTTTAACTCAAATATTTTAAACCCATATAATCATAATTTTACTTTTAAAGAGCTTGTTACAGCTTTAGAAAAAACTCGCAATACTTCACCTGGACCGGACGAAATACATAATAGCATGTTGAAAAATTTAAGTAAAACCTCTTTAGCTAATATACTATATCTTTTTAATAGAATTTGGAATGAACAAAATTTTCCTACAACCTGGACTGAAGCAACAATCATACCATTACTGAAACCGAGCAAACCACCCAATCAACCCGAAAGCTATAGACCTATAGCTCTAACAAGTTGCCTCTGTAAATTGATGGAGCGAATGGTCAACGCCAGACTAATTTTCATTTTAGAGTCCAATCACTTACTATCGTCTTATCAAAGTGGTTTCAGGCGTGGCAGGAGCACGATTGACAACTTGCTGCTTCTTGAAACATCGATTAGAGAAGCATTTCTTAAACGAAAACATCTTGTGAGCGTATTCTTCGACATTGAAAAGGCATATGACCGTACCTGGAGATATGGGATCCTCAAAACTCTGCACGAGTATGGGTTGCGAGGTAACCTCCCCATCTTCCTCTCCAATTTTCTAAAACATCGATCATTTCGTGTACGGGTCAAATCTGTTCTGTCGGATACCTTCATCCAAGAAGAAGGTGTACCTCAAGGAAGTGTGTTGAGCGTTACTCTTTTCGTTATAGCCATCAACAACTTACACGAACAATTGCCTCCCGCTGTCAAAGGTACTATGTTCGTTGATGATTTCCAAATATCTTTTTCGTCATCGAACATGAGTATCGTTGAAAGACAGCTTCAAATTGCTATCAATAAGGTCTCTCAATGGACGCAGGAGAATGGTTTCTCCTTCTCCCCCCAAAAAACTTTCTGCATACATTTCTGCCGTAAAAGAGGTCTTTATCTTGACCCGGAACTTCTCATTAACAACCAACCAATATCTGTAAAAACTGAAGGAAAATTTCTTGGAATCATTCTCGACAATAAACTTAAATTTCTGCCACACATACAAGAGTTAAGGAAAAAATGCTCATTGAAACTGAATATTCTCAAAGTCTTAGCTAACACTTCCTGGGGTGCCGATGCAGAGTCCATGCTAAGAATTTACAGGGCTCTGATACGCTCAAAAATTGATTACGGTTGTCAAGTCTATGGCTCCGCAGCTAAAAGTTATCTAAAGATCCTGGCTCCAATACATAATCAGGCACTGCGCATCTGCACAGGGGCGTTCCGAACCTCGCCTATTAAAAGCTTACATATTCTAGCACATGAACCTTCTCTACACAATAGACGTCTAAAGCTTTCTCTAGATTTTTATTTTAAAATTAAGCCAAACCAAAACCACCCTTTGCATCTACATATCTTTTATCCATCATATACTGACTTATTTCTGCGCCGTCCTTCGGTAACCCCAACATTTGGGATTCGAATGCGACAGGCGATCAGCAACCTGCAGCTTTCTGATTTTGATTTACCCGATAAAGCAGAACTTATTGAACCTTGGAACAAAAGTAACATTACTTTTATTTATGATTTCTGTAACTTTCAAAAAGATACTACTGCAGACTCGGTATACCAACAAATCTATAACGATGTAAAACAAAAATATTCCTCATATAAAGAAATTTTTACCGACGGGTCTAAATCAAATGATCGCGTTGGCTTCGCGGCAGTAATAGACGGTAATACTATTTCACAGCAACTAAATACTTCTTGCTCAGTCTTCACTTCTGAAATCAAAGCCATAGCCACCTCTCTCCAAACAATAGCCCAATCAAATCACAAAAAGTGGATAATTTACACAGATTCGAAAAGTTCTTTGGATGCTCTTTCAAACTGCAGCAACACTAGTCATCCTTTTGTTGTTCAATCTGTTCAGTCATATCATAGCCTAAAACAAAATAATTTTAAACTTCTTTTCTGTTGGATACCTGGTCATGTAGGCATTGCTGGCAATGAGGCAGCAGATACAGCTGCTAAGGCTGCAAGTGCCCATGGTGAAGACCTTGTTCCCTTTGACGACATAAAAAAATGCATTAAAGATTGTCTTAACATCAATTGGCAGCGTGACTGGGATGGAGAAATACGGAATAAGCTGCACTCCATCCAACCTTCGATCAAAGGTTTCAAATCCCTAAACTATAAGAGAAAACAACAAGTAATAATAACCCGTCTTCGCATCGGCCATACAAGATTCACCCACAAACACCTTCTTTGCCGCGAACCTACTCCTACATGCAATAGATGCAATGTTAATCAGACAGTGTTACATATTTTATGTAACTGCCCAAATTTTAATCATACTCGTTTAAAATATTTTAAGACTTTTTATCCATCTATGACGGAGTTGTTGGGGGACACACTCCATCCTAATTTGTTCTCATTCCTTCATGAAATTGGTTTTATATCCCTAATTTAGTGTTTTTATCCTTCTCTGCTTGTTTGTGTCATCTTTGTATGTATGGTTTTACTAAAAATTACTAGACAGATTATGTTTAACAATTTTAAACTTTATGTTAGTGCCAGTTTTAGAAATATTTTTAAATCTATCTAAGTTTTACGACAGAAGTAATTTCGGAAATTTTAGCTTTATCATCTGTTAATTGTTTAAAATTTTATAACAGAGTATGGCGCAGCATAGCCTACTAAGGCTCTTGTGCCAAAAAACCTCATATAACCAACCAACCAACCTTTCGTGATAATCAAAACAATCGACGTTTTGTTAGCCATGTCAGCTGGTATTGCATTTCTTAAGTATAAAAATAATAATAGTTACCTTACTGTATTTTGAGGAAATGTAGAAAAAGTAACTACTAAGAGTTATGCCACGAAAGCGTAAGTCTAATCTTTCCCAAAGCTCTAATAAAGCTCGAACTACGAATAGTCTAAGATCCCACCGCAGTTTATCTACACTCATAGCGTACACTCATGACGTATATTTCAAATTAAAGCTGATTTTTTTCTGAACGTGATGCACTATGTCCGCCTATGTAAAAGTGCCCGAAACCCATAGGCAGCCTGGCCTAAACAGGTCACATGAATGTAGTATTTCTACACTCATAGCGTACACTCATGAATCATATATCAAATTGAAGCTAATTTTTTTCTGAACGTGGTGCACTAAGGCTGCCTATGTAAAAGTGGCCGCAACCTCTAGGCAGCCTGGCCTGAAGTTTAGGGTCCAAAATTTCAAATGGTTATAAAAGACGGAAAAATCGGTCGATTCTTTTGCTTTTTTTACTAAAATTATTCTTAATGTGAGTACTTTTTCGAAAAAAATTGATGAACTTAAATTTCAAAAATTGCCGATAGGGGGCGCTTTAGACTTTGGAGCTAAAAACAACTACTTTTTACCGTTTGTTTTCATATTTTCGTACTTGATTCAAAGAGTTAAAACTCTAACTTAAATTTTGAGCCCAAAATATCAACTAATTTCCGGTTTTTAGCAATACTCGGACAAAACGTCAAAAATTGTGTTTTTCTGCTTTCTAACTAGTCCTTTCATGTAAAAAAATTATTAAAATCATCTGATAATGTTAAAATAAAATCAGATGAACCCTTTCGTAACTAAAAAAAAGAAAAAATAAATTTTTTTCCAACATTTTTTTTACCCAGAAATTTTGTATTTTACAACTCAGAAAGTGTGCATTTAATTTTATTTTCACATTATTAGTATCGCCATATGATTTTAATAATCTTTTTTACATGAAAGGACAAGTTAAAAAGCAGAAAAACACATTTTTTGACGTTTGGTCCGAATATTGCTAAAAACTGGAAATTAGTTGATATTTTGGGCTCAAAATTTAAGTTAGAGTTTGAACTTTTTGAATCAATTACGAAAATACGAAAAAAAAACGGTAAAAAGTAGTTGTTTTTAGCTGCAAAGTCTAAAGCGCCCCCTATCGGCAATTTTTGAAATTTAAGTTCATCAATTTTTTTTCGAAAAAGTACTCACATTAAGAATAATTTTAGTAAAAAAAGCAAAAGAATCGACCGATTTTTCCGTCTTTTATAACCATTTGAAATTTTGGACCCTAAACTTCAGGCCAGGCTGCCTAGAGGTTGCGGCCACTTTTACATAGGCAGCCTTAGTGCACCACGTCCAGAAAAAAATTAGCTTCAATTTGATATATGAGTCATGAGTGTACGCTATGAGTGTAGAAATACTACATTCATGTGACCTGTTTAGGCCAGGCTGCCTATAGGTTTCGGGCACTTTTACATAGGCGGACATAGTGCATCACGTTCAGAAAAAAATCAGCTTTAATTTGACATATACGTGATGAGTGTACGCTATGAGTGTAGATAAACTGCGGTGGGATCTTAGACTAGAAAGCAGTTAGACTTGACGTTTCTACAAGCCGAACAACGAAGGTTTCAACAGGCGGAGCGTGAGGCAATTCACAGAGCTGCTGAGACATCAGAACAGTCCCAAGAGCGGC
>JAXGGA010013194.1:0-36054 GCA_038373865.1 Uloborus plumipes
AAAGTCGAACCAGGTACCGATAGATAGGTAATTTTTCAGGCTTCATTAGTTTCAATCTATATAATTATACGATTTTAATTAGCGAAGATATCAATTAATAAGTAGTCAAATTTAAAGCGATTAAGCCTAATAAATGATTAAACTTCCAAGACATTTTTTCTTACCGTTGCCATTTTGAATTAAAACGTTAATTAAATTATTGAACTATTTAAAATTCCAAGATATTTATCTTTCCGTTGCGATTTTAAGGCAGGAATTCAAGTGAAACACGGACGATCGCAACTCACCAATGCAATCGCAAATTCCAAAATTTGGATTCAAGTGAAACGAATTCACTTGAATTCGACTTACAGTAGCGGTTGCAATATGCGATCGCCTCGAAGCGACTGCAATGGTGTTTCACTTGAATTCGGCCCTAAATTAAAACGTTAATTAAATTGAACTTTTTAAAATGAAAGAGTGTTATTTTTTTCCATTGTCATTTTAAATACGTGTTATAACAAAGTTCTAACAATTGTTTTTATTCTAACTATTAATGACATATTTTTTCTCAGGTACCATTTTGAAAATGTGTTTTTAAATAAAATTGCAATTGCTGTTTTTAGAAGGGACTTTTTCTGGCTGCGATCCATAAGTAGTCAAATTTAAAGCGAATGTTTAATTAATAAGTAGTCAAATTTAAAGCGATTAAGCCTAATTAATGATTAAACTTCCAAGACATTTTTTCTTACCGTTGCCATTTTGAATTAAAACGTTAATTAAATTATTGAACTATTTAAAATTCCAAGATATTTATTTCTTTCCGTTGCGATTTTGAATTAAAACGTTAATTAAGTTGAACTTTTTAAAATGAAAGAGTGTTATTTTTTTCATTGTCATTTTGAATACGTGTTATAACAAAGTTCTAACAATTGTTTTTATTCTAATTATTAATGACATATTTTTTTACAGGTACCATTTTGAAAATGTGTTTTTAAATAAAATTGCAATTGCTGTTTTTAGAAGGGACTTTTTCTGGCTTCGATCCAAATAATAAAAGAACTTTTTCGTTTAGAATTTTGCAATTAATTTTACCGGAAGAAAGCGGTTTGGAAATAATTGTTTTTGGAAAGGAATTTTATTTGTAATTTAGGGAGAGTGCTAAGTATGCGCTACTTGACATCGTCTTTATTTTTGAGGAAGCACGTGCATATAATTCGATTATTCTTTGATGCAGGAAAGCTTTTTAGCGAGCCGCTTTAGCGGGGAGTAGTTTATTAAACTTTTCCTTGGTACTTTAAAGGCGAGCCGCCTTGGCGGCGAGTAGTGAATTGAAACTTTCCTCGCTACTGTAAAGGCGAGCCGCCTTGACGGCGAGTAAACTGTTTAAACTTTCCTCATTTCTTTAAAGGCGAGTCGCCTTGGTGGCGAGTAGTTTTCTCAAACTGCCTTCACTACATTACAGCCCGTGCAACGCCAGGCTACGCAGCTAGTCTACTTATATTAAAAACTGAGTATCTTTCTAACTATCTTACTTTCTAACTATCTTTCTATGTCACGCTTCTTTCTCCTGAACGCCACTGAACTGAAAGTCGAACCAGGTACCGATAGATAGGTAATTTTTCAGGCTTCATTAGTTTCAATCTATATAATTATACGATTTTAATTAGCGAAGATATCAATTAATAAGTAGTCAAGTTTAAAGCGATTAAGCCTAATAAATGATTAAATATGAAATCCATTCTTGCAAACCGTCGTTGCTATGAAACAGTGATAACAATGATAATGAGAATTTTGAATGAAGGCTTAACTAAATCAAACACGAAACTCATAAGCGGGCCACTTACGTAGAATTTTTATCGCTAGCTACTTGTAATATTTTGAAACATTCATTTGTTGAAGAGCCATCTACTTATATTAAAAACTGAGTACAGTCGAACCTCCATATATCGAACTTCTATATATCGAAATTTTCCATATATCAAACTTCTAGCAAATTCACATGTTCATTACATAGAAAAACTCTTTCTATATATCGAAAAAATCTCCATATATCGAATTTTTTTGGAAGCGTAATTGGAGATTTTATTCCGCTTTTAGACATTTTACCTCACGAAAGATAAAAGTCAGGAGGAAAGGGAAGGTCAGAAAAGGTCACTGCAAACCCCACTGTCAGCTGTAGATAAAGTGTGGACCCCTGGAGTGGACAAACACGTTGTTTGTCCATTCTGGAATTCCCGGATTATCCCCTCCCCCGTCGTTTTCGAATTTTGGATGCAACCTGTCCTGTAGCAAAACCAGTTTCTATCTACCCCTTTTGTTTCGTGGTGATTCCTCTCTCTCCATGATTAGTTTCAGCGAAAATTGTTTTAACTAGTGCTGTGCCAATTCAATTTCCCTCTCGATTTACAATGTCAAAAAGAAAATGCCTTAGTGTTGCAGATAAAGTGCAGCTACTCTTTGGATTACTGTTTTTCAAGAAGTATGTATAATATTCATTAAATTTTTCATATTAGTTCATTTTTAATTCTTAACTTTCATCAAATATGATTAACGTATATATATTAGTAATGGAGTTTCATGTGTGAAATTTTGCTTTAATTTCAATGTTTCCGGAGTAATTTTCAAAAAACTGAGGTCCTTTCTATATATCGAAATTTCTATATATCGAATTTTTTTCCGACAATTTGCTACTTCGATATATGGAGGTTCGACTGTATCTATGTCTGCTTTTTTCTTTGAGCGAGCTGAACTTACTGAAACTCTTCCTCACCATCTTGAAAGCGCGAAGCATCTCAATAATTCGAATGATTTTTTTATATAGGAAAAAAGTAAAGGCGTGAAGCGTCTGTAAGCGAGCCGCCTTGGCGGGGAGTAGTTTCTTTAAATTTTTTTCTCACTACTTTCAGGGCACGAAGTTCCCGTGCAACGCCGGGCCACGTGCGTGGTATGTCTTGAAATCGACTGAACATTAAATTATATCAAATAATACAACTTCAGAATGAGGTAAAAGTTAGAGAGGCGTTATGCATCAAACGTTATGCATCAACATGTCGCAGGAAACTAATCTAGCTGCCCTGGCAGCTAGTATATATATAAAAATGATGGGCTCCGTATGTTTGTAACCGATGGCCAGAAGCCCCCATAGCACCTACATACCTGAAACTTGGCACAAAAATTCGATCGTATCCCTGTAAAATGCACTTCTAAGGCCAAATTCTAAATTTCGAATTAATTATTTTTTAATTAATTAATTAATTACTCATTTTTGGTGTATCCGGCATAATTGAGGGGGAAAACTTCCCCCCACCACCAAACATTATACTTTGTTGGAAAGGGGGTTTTTTTTCGGAAAAAGAAAAGTTTTGGCACGCTTCTCTCCGTTAATTAGAACAGGAGATACTAATTACTCAAATTTAGTCAATTTTCAAGGCTAAACTCTTTTACGCAAAACTGAAACACTAGGTCCATTTTCCAAACAAACTGCTCTTTCTTCAGTGGTTTAAATTTCCGCATAGAGTTAAGCCTTGAAAATTGACTAAATTTGAGTTATTGATACCTCCTGTTACTTGATGTCTTTTCGATTTATTTGGCAAATTGCTTTAAACTTTAACGAGACTTTTAGTGGAATTTAAAAGGTTGTGAAGCAGATTTGAAATAAAGAATATAATAATTTTACTTCAGAGGGTTGGAAAGAGTTTAACTTTATTCAGTTGACTTCCTTTACATTTATTGCACGGGCATCGCCATGCGGGTACTACTAGTTTATTATAAAAATTCTTCTACAATAAATGTTAATATTTTTTTTCCTTTCTCTTTTCTGTACCTCAGAACCAGACTAACGTAAGTCCATTTTCGTCATTTTTCAGTAGAGGGGAAAAACGATGTATTCGACAATCGTTTTTCCCCTCTACCGAAAAATGACGAAAATAGACTTACGTTAGTCCGGTTCTGAGGTACAGTTTTTTTAAGCATAGTACCATTTCTGTGTAATAGAGAAGAGCTCAAGCTTACTATTGACTCAAATTTTGCACGCACGAATTTTTCTTCGAAAGTCAAATCTCAAGTGACATACGGCTAAGTTTCGCTTCCAAAAAAAAAAGAGGTTGACGGATCTTTTTTTTTTCCAAGCCTTATTAGGCCCTTTTTTTTTTATTTTTATATATATATAAAACCATATTCAGTATGATTTTCACTCGCTTCTTTGTAATTCTTTGAAATGAAGTGCTTTAACAAGTCCATCAAAATGTCTTCTACGTATAAAATACATTTACAAGATACATTCATAACTACCAGATCTACCGAATTATTTCTATATACAGATATGCGGTACTATATCTCCATGAAAGCCGTGCCTAGCACTCGCGAACAGTTCCACTTAAATAAAAAGGTAGATGGGTTGTAGGTGACAACTTTCCGAAGTTTTCAATTTAAAACTTGCATTTGCTATCCTTTTGACATATTCAACTAAACTATGTATTTGAAATTAGCATCGTTCTACGTTGTTTGATACGGTTCAAAATGCTTCTTATTATTCTTCCCCTTATTGTTATCTGACCTATCACCCCTATTTTGGTAAGATCAGAGAAGACCTGACGCATGCGTAAATGCGCAGAAGATTTTACCTAAGTAGATCAGACAGTATACGTGTATGCATGACTTTCCTAATGTTTTTTTTTTTTTTTTTATTGACTCAACTCATTTGCACTCTTTATCTTGGAAACATTAAATAAATACTGTCCATTCTCGAAAGGAAAGACTTGTACCTCGGATAGATTCCATTTTAAAAAGGGACAACTGGTTAAGGATAAGCATTTTCCGCTTGCACTTGCTATCTCTGTATTTTTCGGCGCTATATTGAAAGATTCGCTGATTATGTTATTTTGAAGCCTTTTATTTCCGGAAAAAATCCCTTCTCTATTTTGATAAAATCAGAGCAGACTCAAGCATGCGCAAACTCGCGCGAGGTTTTCCTTAAGAAAAACGAACAGTAAAACGAGAAACAAGACTAAAATTTTTATCATTGGGTTTGTGAATGTTATTTTCATGCAGTTTTTCAATAACAATTTAAAACTTACATAAATCACGATGGATACTTATCTACAAGTTAGAAAAACATATCCTTTTGCAATAACATCACCATTTTTATCCTTTTTGAATTAAAAATCCATTTTGAGGAAGTCATCTAATCTGAAGGTACCTCAGACTGAACATTTATTAACTGACGGGTTTAAAAATCAAAACTAATTTAATTATAGTTTAAAAAACTAAAAAATACGCTTTTAGAGAGTTTTTTCCTTACAAATATAAAAGTAATATACTTAATACTATCATTAATACTAAAGGTTAAACCAGGGGTGCCCACAGGGGGGGGAGGGATTATGGCGCAAGTTGTGCCATCAAAATTTTTGTGGGGGATTTTTTAAACTAATTTATTTATTTATTTAAATTATTTATTAATTTATTGTTTTAATTTAAATTATTTGCTGATTTTTTGAATAAAATTTATTCATTAATTTTTTTAATTAAAAATTATTTCTTTTATTTCTTTATTATTACTTATTTATTTATTTATTTTGTGTGTGTGTGTGCTTAGAATGTCTGGAAGGAAAAAAAAGCGATTCTATTCTGCGCATAATTCGTACTTTTTAAAAATTAATAATATATTTAAAAAATAATATTTAAAAAAATAAATAAATATTTAAAAAAATGAATAAAATAAAAAAGAGGCAAACAAATAAAAAGCACAAGGGGGTTATGAAAAATTTTGGGGAGGAATTTGCGCCATTGAGCTTGGGGGGGATGGGCACCCCTGGGTTAAACTATATTTCATTATAGTCTAATCTAACTGATTTCCCTCTGATTTTCAAAACTATTAAATATTCGCTACGTTTACATGCGTTTATAATACTTCAACATGTAATATAGTTTAGCCTTCAGTTTTCATAACAGTCTTAAATACATTACTTTTATATTTGTAAAGAACGTGAATTTTATCTTTTATTCGGAGTTACATACATACATACACACCCACATGTGAAACTAATAAAAATGTGTTAATAAACTTAGTAGGAATCAAACTTATTCACGTAAATTTGAGAAGCTTTTGAAGTAATGTGTTGAATTTACATTGACTTTTCCCAAAAAGGAAATCCATTAACTGACAGAAAGATAAAAACTGATTAGACTTCTTTACCAACCACAAAGAAAGGCAAATTAAGCGGTTTAGTTTAGTTTAAGAAAATCTTTGCGAAAGGAAAGAGAAGTATTCAAAAAAGAAACTTTTAAATAAAAATCAATTTACGTTTCGCCGTTTGTTTGATAAAACATTTCAAAGAAAAATTATAATTTTTTTTGTCTTTTAATGACTTAGAATCCTTTTCCTTTTCTTTAAGTGGCAAATCATGTTCCTTCTCAGATTGAGGAAATTTTTAGAAACTTTTAACGAGCTTGCCATTCAAGATTTTATGGAAAATTTCTATTCATTGCAGTTTTTATTTTTGTTAGGCAGGTTGTATTCTTGTTATTTATACCGCCTTCCTATTCTTACCTGTTCGGGTTGGGGAAGCATGTTGATGTTCTTTGTTTTGATGTTCTATGTATTGATGTTCTCTGTCCATATGATATTTTTCTGCACCATATAAATTGTTTTCTCATGATACTCTCTTCACAAGAACTTCGGGAAAAAATGCATCCAAAACCGTTTCAGAAAAAAACAAGCAAATTTTCATCTTTACTAATAGTGTAAACCTATGCTGGCGGCACTGGTTTGAAAAAAAAACGTGCCAGTTAATTTTTCTCTTTAACTTAGTTTATTATTATCATCAAGATGTTTAAAGTATTTTTATTTTTCGTAAGTCTGTCATAGGACATAACATTGCGAAACAGTGGAGTTTCAAGACATGCATTCTTTGCCCAAAACATTGGAATATCGCCGTTCAGAATAACATCCTGTGAAACATGGACACTTTTTAGTTTTATTACTGGTATTCGTGCCAGTCATCTTTTTATTATTGAGAGAAGTCTGACTGTGGATGAGGAGGTTCAACGTTCAAATCCTGGCTCAGGCATGGACGTACCTGTCCCTCCTCTTTCTCTTTGTGTAGATTAGATGTGTTGCTGTGCTGTGAATGATTGCTTGCCCTATAATCGGGCCCTTAAGGCATGTATGTACTGTGGAAGTCCGACTTAACACCTAATTACGTTACAGTTGGAAAAGTGAAGCAGCGCACCTCAAATTGATAGCCTATACTAGAAAGCAACTTGACTTGACACTCAACGTCACTACGGGGCTCACAAGCAGTTAGCGATCTCCTCTAATTCGCCAAGTAGGCTGTGACGTTTTATATAGCTCGTTTTTCATAGGCTAGCGTCACGCTAACGTCATGATGTTTTTGTCAAGAAAGGTTGCAGTCGAGTATAGTTGGAAATTAAGCTGGTTAAATAGGGTATGAGAACTCTGGGAATCACTCTTTATCCATAAAAAAAGTGTTAGAGAAATTAAGTGATAAGTTATGCATGAACGAAAGAAAAGGAAAAACACATGAGGCACGAATTCATAACTTTATTTTTTCTCAAGTGCCTGTCAAAAACAGTAAGTTGCAAATATAATGATATGTCTGTATGACATAGGAAATGGTTTAACAATTTCTGTATGAAATAGCATTCCATGTCCCCGCCCCCCCCCCCCCCTCCATCTAAGTTTATAAAATTAAATTTTGTCAGTTAGCTATTTTATCACCTCCGACAAGAAGACATTTTTCTAGGAAGGGAAAAAGTCTTCATACTTTTCATAATCAGTTTTTAATCGTGTGAAGCAGACCCTTACTTATTCAATTCCCAAGAATAAAAAGAGTTAAATTACTTTTAAACTAAACTAAAAACGGAAAAAAATGTTAACCTAGCACAAAGCACTAATAGATAAAAATGGCCTTACAAAGGGCCGAAAATTCATCTGGATATAGATGTTCGTCGATTAAGCCCTTGCAATTGGCGACCTGTAACCTCTTAAATGAGATCGATGCATATCAAAACCCTCTTTGTTTTTGGACAAGTGTCTCCAAACAGTCCCTCGCGCCGTGCTATTTCTGTCGTATCAGGACCACCCAACGAGGGAAGAGCCATCCCAGCCCGCATCATCGTCTGCCAGATGGCCCTTCGCAGACGATCCATCACCCGGAACGAGCGAAATGGTGATGACGGTCGGAACTGGAGCGTGAGGCGAAATAAGCCATCGAGCGGAGTGGGGCGGTCAAGAGCTGCTCTCGGCATCTTGAGTAGCGGGAACCCTTGGGGACGGGAATGGAACGTTTGAATAGAAGGATGACACCACATTCGATTAGAAGGGGTTAAGTTGTTCAAGTTATTACAGTCTATAAAGTTAATTTTGATCCACAACCAATCACGCAGATTAGTTCTTGCACTTTTGTATCCAAGTGTATCAAGTATTTTTCCCCCTTCAGAAATTTGATGATTTTCAAAGTAGAAAAAACGATATTAAGCTATGAGCCCACCAGTTTATTAGTTTAGAAGCTGATAAAGTTTGGTAAATGTTAACATCTGTGACGTACTGAGAGCTTCGTTCTATCATCTCTATGCAGTTATTCCTCAAGTTTTAACATTTCAGAGCTTTGGAAATCGCATGTACCAGATGTTCTATATTTTTGCAATCTTATTGAAACTGATACACAATCGAGCCTGCTTAATAAGATATCTCTTAACAGAATATCCATCTGAAAAAATATATGTTTTCAGTGCACCAAATCGTTGTAATTTGTCATTTTGATTTGGAATCATGAAGTTTCCTTCTTATTAGAGATTTTTTTCTTAGAAAATGGGCTATTCCGTTAAGTTGGCTCGACTATACGAGGTGTGTTCAAAAAATAACGGGAATTTTAATTTTTTGAAAAAAATATTAATTTATTCATCTACATTGATGTTGTCACCTTCAAAGTAATCCCCCCTGGATAATATACACTTGTGCCAGCGCTTCTTCCAATCCTCGAAATGCTTATTAAATTCGATCTTTGGGATAGCCTTTAGCTCTTTCAGCGATGCACTCTTAATCTCATTTATGCTTGTAAATCGACGACCCTTTAAGGTTCTTTTTATTTTTGGGAATAAGAAGAAATCACACGGAGCCATGTCTGGTGAATATGGAGGCTGAGGCATCATTACAGTATTGTTTTTAGCTAAATATTTACAAATAATCAATGAAGTGTGTGCTGGTGCATTGTCGCGGTGCAAACGGAACGACTTGTCCTTCCACAAATCTTGGCGTTTTTTACGGATTGCTTCACGCAAACGACGTTGAACTTGTAGATAGTACTCCTTGTTAGCCGTTTGGCTTTGTGGCAAGCATGTGGCTTCATGGTGCACTATGTCATTAAAATAAAAAAACACAGTGAGTAGAACCTTCACATTTGCCCGCACTTGCCGAGCCTTTTTCGGTCTTTTGGCAAGCCATTGTGCTTCTACTGGGATGATTGGACCTTAGTTTCGACATCATACCCGTATACCCATGTTTCGTCACCTGTTAAAACACGTTTCAGTAATTCTGCATCGTTGTTGACTTCATTTAGTAACTCTTGGGAAACTTCCATTCGCCGGTTTTTTTGTTCAAAAGTCAACAATTTTGGAACAAACTTTGCTGCTACACGTTTCATACCTAAACACTTCAAAAATATTTGATGGCATGAGCCAATAGATATTCCAACATCATCAGCAACTTCTCTGATTGTGATTCGGCGATCGTTCATAACCATTTCGTGCACTTTTTCCACGATTTCATCGGTTGTTGATGTGTTCGAGCGTTCAGTGCGTTCATCATCTTCAACGTCTTCACGGCCATCTTGAAAACGCTTATACCACTCGTAAACTCTTATTTTACTCATAGCAGAATCCCCATAGGCCTTTATCAACATTTCACAAACTTTGTTACACTTAATATCATTTTTTACACAAAATTTTACACAAATTCTTTGTTCCATTCCTTTCATCCAACAAAAATCGCCAAACCAATAAAACACCTCTAACCTTACCTGTTGCCAACGAGAAAGTAACGATGAAAACAGTTGGCAATTTTATGTTTTATTTTAAAGGTATGTCTACCAACATAACACACACAAAAAAATTGTCAATCGGACTCTCCAAACCCGCGCAATTTAAAAATTCCCGTTATTTCTCGAACACACCTCGTATAAGTAAACAGAGAGTAGGTGCTATATTTTTTTCTGCTACCAAATTAAAAACAGTTTCAACAGTTATACAACTATACTGTTCAGGTTCACATATTGTACATTTTCCATAGCATAGCTACCTGACTGTGAAATTAAACCTTATTCTTGGCCTAAGGCGAAGACTTTTATTGCAATATTTAATGCCAAGTATAGCTCGACTATATAAGTAAGCAGAGAGTAGGTGCTATATTTTTTTCTGCTGCCAAATTAAAAACAGTTTCAACAGCTATACAACTATACTGTTCAGGTTCACATATTGTACATTTTCCATAGCATAGCTACCTGGCTGTGTAATTAAACCTTATTCTTGGCCTAAGGCGAAGACTTTTATTGCAATATTTAATGCCAAGTATAGTAGGTATTATATGAAGTCAAACATTCCGGTACTCAAAAAGTATTGCACAGGTGGAACATAGCTCCTGTATTTTTTCCATAAATAGTTGACATTTACACTAATTTCATGTTTTATATTATTTGATTATGAACATTTCTTCTAAAGGAAAAAGGATTCCTGCATTTTTTAAGAGTTCAGGCTTGTTCACAACTTCCCTATTTTGAAATGTCTTACTCATATTTTAATATAGTTATTGTATTCATTAAATCATAAAATTGATAGAAAAATCTTTAATGGTTGCCATATTTATCGAAAAACAAGAAAATAATAATTTTGAGAAACTGTTTTGGCTTCAAGAGCTTAAAAAATAATAATTAATAAATACATAATCGATTGGTATTTGCTTCAAAATAAAATTACTGAATTTTAAGTCATTCAACCATGAAACAATATAGTCATTGAAGCATTGCTATGGAGCTAGTTTATTGTTGGTGCTAGCAGAGCACAGCTAGATCTTCGATATGTGTAGGCCACGGAGTAGAAAGAAGGAGAGAAATATTCTACGGATGCGCTAGTTTGAAAGTGGCAACGAATTCTCACCGCCGCCAGAGGACGCTGCTCGACAAACGCTCCCTATCTCCTACGGGAATCAATGTAAATGATACTGAATCTGTCATCTTTTTAAATGCTGCTACGGGAAAGAAATTTTTTTTTTTCAACTGGAATTTGGTGTAAACCATCGATTAACATTATGAACTAAATATGACTTTGATCCCACTGAAATTTTGCCGTATTTTTTAAGAAAGATGTTTAATCGACCGCATCTAGCTACTTGCCAAATTTAACATATATGCGACTGTATGTGACATTTTCTTTGCATTGTACGATATAATTTTTGCAGAGAATCAGTTCTCTAAATTGTTGATAAATTAAGCATGAGGCAAAAAATTAATTATGTCAGTATTTAATTTTGTTATTAATTAAATATATTTAGTAGACAAAATAATTATTAGTTTAAATATATTTATTAAATATATTTAGTTCATAATGTTAATCGATGGTTTGAGCAAAATTCCAATTTAAATAGAAATATTCTTGCCAACAGCAGTCTTTAAAAAATGACAGATTCTGTTAGATTTGGCAAGTTGGTAAGTGTATTCGATTAAACTTATTTCTCAAAGAATACGGCACCTATTTTCGTGGGATGAAAAGCATACTTAATTCATAATGTCAATCGAAGATTTACACCAAAATCCAGTTGAAAAAAAAAATTTCTTTCCCATAGCAGCATTTAAAAAGATGACCGATTCAGTATCATTTACTTTGATTCCCGTAGGAGATAGGGAGCGTTTGTCGAGCAGCGTCCTCTAGCGGCGGTGAGAATTCGTTGCCACTTTTAGATAGCAGAGATTTAGCTCCTCCCCTTTAACCTCCTTGATGTAGGCATTTATACAACTTACACAAGAGATGTTGCCGTCCTTGCAATTCGCACCAGAAATTTTGAAAACCGTGCGTTAAGTAAATATTAAAACTATCTGTATCTCATCGCTCGGAATTTGTATTGTGATAAGAAAAAAAAACGTGTATTATTTCTTTTGAGATACATTCCATTCAAATACCATCCGACCATGAAAAGACACCTAATATAAAATGGAGAAGTCAAAGCAACAATCGATATTCCCATCGATTGCGAGATCATCGATGGTGACCAGGGAAACGTCACCGTCCTTGATGATTTCCGTATCCTCGAGTGGATCGGGAGCGCGTCATCTGCAATTGCAATCGAAGCGTGAACGAAAGGGTTGCGTGAGGGAGCTCTGAAGTGTTGTTTCTCTCTGGATGATATGCTGTTGCTGTTTTCCGGTCAACGTTAGTTTTGGGCTCGAAGCTAGGTGGAATACGCATAGATTGGTAATGACGCCGCCCCCCCCCCCCCCTCGTTACCAATGTCTGGAATGTTTTTATAAAACCCTTTTAGTCGTTTGACATTGGAATGAAATATTCCACCTCTGCGTTGCAAATTCGAAAAGGCTAAACGTCACTAGAATATATTTCGTTTTCTATGGATGCACTGTTGAATGAAAATGTATTTGATTTTTTCAGAATCAAGTCATTCGAAATGAAATTGTTTTTCAAAATTCACCATGATTATTTATTGCTTTCTTCTACGTGCAAAGCATAGGAGAAAGTATCGGATTTGTTTGTTCAATTTTTTCGAATACTTCGATACAGTGATATACAATGGGGACAGTGTACATAAATTTAAATATGCATTAAGCCTGATGATAAGCATGCCTAATTTAATTTTTAACCTTAATCATATCTGTGAATATAATGTGAATAAATGTAAAAAATGCTGCAAGCTTCTTCGCTGATCATTTGTAATGCGACTTGAAGAAAACATGCGTCTAAGACTTTTCTTTTTTTTTGCAATGTGAATTTTTTTTCGGATATTGTTCTCATTAGAGGGAGACAGATTCTTCGGTTTACACAAAAAAACAAGTGAAAATAAAAATAGGCAAAAAAGGATCCATTTTGACGTTTTATAAATATATTAGAAAAAAATACTCCGTCTTTTCAAGTCTCTTTTCTCGCTACAAATGTTCATGCTTTTAAACTTTTTACTTTTTGACCTCTTAAAAGAATGCTAACGGTTAATCTAATGAATGCACTCTGCCTTTCCAAATAAAAATAATGACCAAGAAACAGCTATTGACCGGTTCTTCTCGAAATAGTAATTCAAACTGTTCGAAGTATTTAGGATAGTCTTGTAGCATATCTTTTCGATGTTGATAGAAAAAACTTCAAAATATTCTTTCAGACCGGGCTGTTGTTATACTTTTTCTGCCACTATCATTTTTTTTCTTCATTTTTTGTGAATCGTCAAATGTTTATCCAAATTAAGTTTTATGTTGTCAACCAACAGGTTTCAAAACATCTGAATTGCTATATCTTCCTTGTAGAGTATGACGTCCTCCCTTGAGTTCTGTTAGTAATAGCAGCGGTTTTCTTTTTAGGATGCTTTCCGTGTGGAAAAAAAAAACAGCCATATTGTCCCGCACGTGACAGGTTATATAGTTTATTAAAAAGTAATATTTTAAAGGGTAGTTCACAAAACTGTGTGCTTAAGCATTTTCACATACGTTTGTGATTTTTAAGAAAACACAATTTTGTCTTGGGCGTGGTGTCCCATAGCTTTTGAAGGGTACTCATTACCCTTCTAAGGAATAGGTACTGCTGTTCATATTATGTACTATTTTACTTTATGGTCCTGAGAATGGATACTAGTCGCAAAATTACAAAAAAAAAAAAAAGTAAATGACGTACCATCTGTTCAATTCACATAGAATTTTTCTTATCTTGATATATGAGGGCATGCTTCGTCTCTATCCTCTTTAGTCCTGCTTTTTTTAACGATGAATTTCAAGTTTTTAAACCTTTGTTAGGTCTGAATAATACCAAGAAAAAAATTGGGATTGATGAAAAATAATAAATGCTGCGATCTTAGATTTATAATGCATAGTTTTTTTCGTTATAATTCACTTTGAAACCAAATATAAATAAAAACTTGGAAGGTACACACATGTGTACCTTCAACTGGGACTGAAGAGGCTATAATCTGGGGGAAAACTAAACAAACTAATCTAAATAAATTTAATATAGGTTCCATATATCTGTATGCAACAGCCGATACAAAATGAATTTAGAAAATGGAGAATTGCAAAATGCAAGTTAAGTTAATCCAATTCAGCTGCACTATCGATAGTAAAATAAATATTGATAAAGTTTGATAGTCAAAGATTACAGATAAATCAATTGTAATAGTTTTATACCACTATAGTATTCCCACGTTTCATTTGCTAAACTTAGTTAATGTAAAGTAAATATTTGTTTTTCCTCAACTTGAGTTTATTTGATTTCTATCTGAAAAATGTGCTCACGAGAAATAGTATCGCAAAGCAATACGTCAAAAGTCAATAGTTATCAATATATTTTGTTTAATGGTAGCGGTAACAGGTGACACATGGAAGTGATTGGAGATTTGTTATCGAAGTTCAGAAAGAATAGCTAGAAATGTACGTAAATCTTATCTTGGTATTTTTCGGTCGAATTCAAAAGAAGGTAAACAAATTTGTTTGTACCTGATGAAAGAACTGCAACACTAGAGCTTCAGATAGGTTTTACTCTGAAAGCAAGTGAGGAAATATTACAGTAACTTTTGTACATTAAAACGGAAAAATAATAATGAGAGGTAACTTTTGGAATACACAACAGCTAAATGAAGTACAAAAATCAAAGTACTGTATAATCTTCTAAGGTAAAACCTTCCGCGCATCTACGCATGCGTCAAGTCTTCTCTGATCTTGCTAAAATAGGGGTGTTAGGTGAGATAACAATAAGGGGAAGAATAATAAAAAGTATTTTGAGCCGTATCAAACAACGTGGAAATGATGCTAATTTCAAATACATTGTTGAGTTGAATACGTCAAAAGGATATAGCAAATGCAAGTTTTAAATTGAAAACTTCGGAAAGTTATCACCCGCACAACCCACCTACCCTTTTTCAAGTGGAACTGCTTGCGAGTGGCAGGCGCGGCTTTCACATACGGACAGTATGTTAACTGATTTTGTTTACTTAAAACAAACCAACTAGCAATCATAATGATTGATAAAATTTGGCGAATTTCATTCGTCATTGTCATGATGAATGAAATATGATTTATGGAAGATAACTAACAGTAATGATGATTGAAGTATAGCGCTGCTCTGGTATGTTGAACTCCGACGTTCGAAATGTTTACTTCTATTTCGGGGATAAGGAAGGGTAAAGTTTAACCGCGGAGAGATAGTACGTGACCTTGAAGTAGAAACAGACAGCTTCCTTTTAAAGTAAGCGGGATCAGCTAGTAAATTAATTTTTACAAACTTGGCTCTACCAGTGAGATTAAGCATGTAGAAAAACTTTAATAAACAACTTACAAAATGAAGCGGCCCGTTTCCGCTTCAAGGTAACACGCCATCTCTCCACGGTCAAGCTTTATAGCACTGAATTAAGTTGAGTTATAGGGCTGCTCTGGTAAGTTGACCTCCGAAATTAACGTTTTTTACCTCTTTTTCGGGTAATAGGGAAGAGTAATTGTGATTGAATTGAGTAGAGTTACTTTTGTACAGTTAGAAATCAAAAACAAGCCATCTAAAATCCCGGGAAATTATCCTTTTCTATTACTCGAAAAAGAGATAAACGTTGTCTATGTCGGTAGTCAACTTACCAGAGTAGTACTGTACTTTAGGAAACCTTTTTGCAATAGTAATCGAACTCAAGTCCGTGGCAATTAGTATTTTCCATTTCCCGAAAAAGAGCTAAATATTGTCAAAGTTAGAGGTTAACTTACCAGAGCAGCACTATAATAATAATAATAATAAAATTGACTCTAACTGCAGAAGAAGATTCAATAAAAAAAAGAAAGAAAAAGAGGAAAGCAGGAACATAGAAATGCGTTTCTAATATAACACCAGGGCCGGTCCGACTGAAAAATTTCGCACCAACCGAATGACAGTTTAGCCTCCCCCCCCCCCCCACCCCACCCCTCAGCCATATTCTTTGCTACTCGGATGAGCATGAGAAGCATTAAGAAGGTACACATGATTGGTCAAAATAAACACGAATAACTAAGATTTATTTATTTTTTCATGTTATTCATTTATTTTATTTTATGTTTTTTTCTTTCTTCTTCTTTCTTTTATTTTTTTGATAAGCTACATTTAGCACCCCATATCGCTCAGCGCCCCCAAGCGGTTGCTTGTGTCGCTGGCCCCTAAGACCGGCCCTGTATAACACCGCTTCTTCTTACAGCACTGAAACTGCAATTCCATTTGAAAATTTTAAAAATGTCTTTTTTTTTTTCAAAAAGTAGAATTTTACTTCTCAATATCTCAATCGCATTTGTGTGTGAACACAGCACAAATCAATTACATCATCCATGAAAGTCATAACCCACCAAGCATGATTTTATCCAACACATGAACTACTTCTTGAGCTGTGACTCCATATCCACCTATTTCCAAGAACCCACCGCTAAGATCTGGGGCTTCCCATAACGGACATTTTGTTAATGCTGCTTTCCCAATTCATCTTGCTGTTAGCTGTCCCCTCCCGTTCCTTATCTCCCTACGCTTTCTTCATGGTCAGAAGTCTTCGATACTTTTACCCTCTCTGATTTGGAAGGATTAGGTTGGAAGTTTCTTAATCTTTTCGCTGAAAGTCTGGACGCCAAGGAGACTCTTTCATATCTGTTCTTAGGAAGCAATGTTAATGGAGTTTCGGAGGATAAGCGTTCTTGTTTGTTGGTCATTCAAGGTAAAAGTAATTGCGAGAAATGTTACTCTTAGAAACATAAATATTTGTTTAAAAATTTGAATTTTTTTTAGCTATGATGTAGACGTCGTTGCTTGTACATTTAGATCAGCAAGAAAAATTTGCTCATTAATAAATATATACCTTCAACTTCATCTTTATATCTTCACGTCAAAAAATAACAAAACAAAACAGAACAATATCGTTTTAATGAAGCTCTAGACCAGTGTTTCACAACCTTTTTGAGATCATTGCCCCCTTCAAGACACTGACTGACATGCTACATCTATCTCCCCCCCCCCCCTTTCTTCCTCGACCTTATACATAACAAAGATCATCGATGTACTTTTCAAAAAGCAGAATTACGCATTTCAAGGAACTATTTTCTTTTCTACACTGGAATCTGGGGGAATGAAAATCATTGAAACTAAAAATTTGAAGGAAAATAAATTAAAAATCTGAAAATTCATGAAATTGACAATGAATGACTAAAAACTTCCATCTGAGGTGCAAGAAGGAAGCTCTTGAA
The DNA here is from genome assembly GCA_038373865.1 of Uloborus plumipes. Lineage (NCBI taxonomy): Eukaryota > Metazoa > Arthropoda > Arachnida > Araneae > Uloboridae > Uloborus > Uloborus plumipes. The sequence goes on from JAXGGA010013194.1 coordinate 17,436, forward strand.
CTTTAATTTCTTTCTTTTTTAACTTGTGATTAATTGTCTGAACTCTAAACATCCGGTTTCGTACGTAGTTACAATTTCAGTTTCCGCTACCTTTTTATTACTACTGTTTTCTCTTCTAAATAACCCATCTCCCCCTTATCGCCCCTTAAGAATTTACCACCCCTTTGAGGAGTCAAATCGCCCCTTTGGGGCGATCGCCCTCGGGTTAGGAACCACTGCTCTAGGCGTTATTTTCCATAGTAAAACAATAATGACAATTACAAAGATGTTATGAATTAATTACGAATTTAATGCTTAACGGAGAGCGAGCTCATGTCTATACGGTGATGAAAGTGCTAAAAGAAGCTAATTTCAAGGAGTCATCGGATTGCAGTAATTATATTTTGATTGCGGAATATCATCTATAAGAAGTGAAATTACTCGCACAACAGACTAGATTGCTGTTAATAGTGTTGGACTTTAGGAGAGTAGTGGAAGCTTAAGCACGGATTGCAAATACATGAAGGATAAAAATGAATTTAATTTAACAAACACAAAAACACATCACAACATATAAGAGCGAAAAAGAGAGAAGAGAAAGAACTAATAATAACTTTAGAAAAACAACAAATAGGTTGCTATAGTAACGCAGCCATTAGCCAAACTTAAATTAATAAAAGTTGTTTAAACGTTCAAGGCTGAACTCAAGTCAACACTCCTCCTCGTTTATACAATTTCTTATACAACATTTTTCTCGAAGAAAATTCTGTCTGGTTGACTTTATATTTACTTTTCTTTAATAAGCAAATTTGAGATGGATCTTCTTTTATGAGGCCTGGAGGTTGTTTCATGCCTTTCACTTCATTTAACTTTTTCAAAAGTGCAGTTTTGACATCAAAGGGATAAACAACCAGTGCTTGTTTTGCTGCAACTGATAGCAAAGTGCAAAGTGTTGTTTGACATATTACCGGAGCTAGCAACTCTTTGAAATCTTCTAATGATTTCTGCTCGGTTTCCAAGACATCAAATCCTTCCTGTTTGAACTTGCTGGATGTTGCTTCATTATAAGACTTGGGTTCTTTTAATTCATTTGCTGAAACATTAATTTCTTCAATCAGTCTTTTAGGAGGAATACCTTTAGTTGATCGTTGAGAACTTCGAGATGGAACATATTAGTGTTGTTTGACATATTACCGGAGCTAGCAACTCTTTGAAATCTTCTAATGATTTCTGCTCGGTTTCCAAGACATCAAATCCTTCCTGTTTGAACTTGCTGGATGTTGCTTCATTATAAGACTTGGGTTCTTTTAATTCATTTGCTGAAACATTAATTTCTTCAATCAGTCTTTTAGGAGGAATACCTTTAGTTGATCGTTGAGAACTTCGAGATGGAACATTCTTCTCCTCCTTAATATCTGCTTCTTCATTTTGTATTTCTATCTTTGACTCATTTTTACATTCCACCTTTAAATCATTTGACCCCTCATGACTTCTGTGAGTTTCAAATCCGAATTTTACATCTCTGCTAATTATAACTTTTTGAGTAGATGGATTATAGCAACGATAAGCTTTCGACTCTTCATCGTATCCAAGAAAAATCATTTCATTGCCTGTGTTATCAAGTTTCTGACGTTTCTGCTGAGAAGGCACATGAACAAAACATTTGGAACCAAATATCTGGAAATTTTTAACTTTAGGCTTTTCCTTATTCCAAAGCTCATATGGAGTTAGCTTCTTCACTCTAGTAAGAACTCTGTTTTGAATAAAATTGGCAGTCACTACAGCTTCACCCCAAAACTTGTTCGGTAAGCCTGCATCAATCAGCATGCAACGTGCCATTTCGATCAAAGTTCTGTTTTTGCGTTCGGCTACGCCATTTTGTTGCGGAGAGTAAGCTGCTGTAAGTTGAGTTTGGATTCCTTTACTTCTTAAATAATTCTTTAAGTGCGTATTTAAATATTCACCACCACGATCAGATCGAATAATCTTTACTCTTCGTTCAAATTTGTTTTCAACTAAAGCAATGTATCTTTTCAACATCTCAGAAACTTCTGATTTATGAGCCAGTAAATACACCTGAGTGTATCTTGAAAAATCATCAATAAATGTGACGACATATCATTTTCCACTTGGTGTCACAGTCTGCATTGGTCCAGCGACATCTGTATGAATCAAATCTAATGGACCACTTGATTCGGTTGCTGATTTCTTTGGGAAAGGTAGACGTGTAAGTTTTCCTTTCATGCACGTGTCACAAGACATTTTGATGCCACAGTCCTCTATTTCTATATCTGCTAGCAGTCCTTCAGCATGCATTTTCCTTATTGCTTCTGGATCTCTATGTCCCATTTTTCTATGCCATGTATGAATACACTTCTCTGTATGTTCAATCGACGCATGAACTTTATGTGATTGAACCATCTTGTACAAATTTCCTGCTGATTCTGCATATCCTACTTGCTTCCCATCTTTTAAAATTTCACAAAAACCTTTTATAAAATGTACTGAAAAATTACATAATGTTAACTGTCGAACTGAGATTAAATTGCCTATAACTTTCGGAGAATAAAGCACATCAGATAAAACAACTGATGTCACATTTCTTTCTTGATTCCTAAGCAATAAATTTCCTGTTCCTATACAATAAGCTTCAATTAATTCTCCATTTGCAAATTCAATTTTAGCTTTATATGAAGTGTCTAGGGAAGAAAAGAATTTTCTATCATTTGTTACATGCCGAGTAGCACCAGAGTCCAAAATCCAATTTTCTGAACGAATTCCAATTGAAAATAAATTATCTTGCTGCTCAATTGTATTCACTTTATTTGGATGTTTTTCTTTCCATTTTATATATTTAGTGCAACTCTGCTTACAGTGTCCAAGCTTTTTACAAAAATAACATTTCATATTATTTTTCTTAAAGTCTTCACTTGAGGTACATTTCATCATTCTTTCGGAAGAATTATCGGGAGTTTCTTCTGCATGTTGCCTACGCTCATATTCAGCAATGACCTTTTCCTGAACAACAGCGAACGTTAACTCAGATTCAGAACGAGTTTCCAATGCTGTAGTTAAAGGATCATAACTTCTAGGCAAACTGCTCAAAAGCATCGCTACACTCCAACTGTCTGAAAGTGATTTTTCACCAATGTCTCTAAGCTTTAAAAATAGTTCTTGCATCCTTACAATGTGTTGTGAAACATTTTCACCTTCTTCAAGTTTTAAAGAACAAATCGTTCTCATTAAATGAACTTTATTTGTCAAAGTACTTTTCTCATGATAATCTTTAAGTGCAATCCACATTTCTTTATCTATATTCTTTCCTCTGATGTGAATAAGCTGATCATCTTCAACAGTAAGTCCGATATATGCTTGAGCTTTATTATCGGCAGCATCCCATTCACTGATTAGCTTTCTGTTTGCATTCCCTTCCGGAATTGGTCTTTCTTGCTTAATGACCTTTTCAAACAAATTATCCTTCATCAAAAGCAGCTGAACTTTATATTTCCAGTTAGAATAATTGTGATTATTTAATTTAACAATATCACTGCGAAAATCCGCCATTTTGCTACTATAACCAAATGTAGCTATAATATAACTAGAAATCAATGCTACTTTAAATTTGCAATTAAAATCTTTATGTGCTTACTCTGGAGGCCATAACCTGTTGGACTTTAGGAGAGTAGTGGAAGCTTAAGCACGGATTGCAAATACATGAAGGATAAAAAGGAATTTAATTTAACATGCACAAAAACACATCACAACATATAAGAGAGAAAAGAGAGAGAAGAAAGAAAATAACTTTAGAAAACAACAAATAGGTTGCTATAGTAACGCAGCCATTAGCCAAACTTAAATTAATAAAAGTTGTTTAAACGTTCAAGGCTGAACTCAATTCAACAAATAGACGCTTCCTAAGAGCAACGTGGATGTTTTTCGGAATATCATCTTTTCCTCAGATAATTTCTTTTTTTTTTTTTTTTTTTGACATTTCGTTTTTCGCTTATTCCATAATTTATTATTCATGGTCTCCATCTCCATACTAAAATTCAGATTTAAGACTAGTTTGAAATAATGAGAGTACTAAACCTCCAGTAAAGTTGAGTAAGTAGCTACCAAGGCCCCAAATTTTATTTTTTAAGCATTTTCGTCTACTATTTATTCTTAAAAAAATATTCTCAAATCTTGTATTTTCTATCAATGACATACTTTTCTTAGTATTGAACAATGTTTATTTTCATCCGTAACATAAAAAGTATATTTTCCTAGTAAAAAATTAAAGAGATTTTAAAGAGACGGGGGAAGAGGGGTGGCGGCACAGATTTCAGATCTGCCAATGGTTGGAGTAGCATTTTATTCGGTGACGATGATAAAACGCTTATAAAATTTCAAATAAAAGAATTCTTTTGATTAACATACTAAGTATTTCACGACAAAAATCTGATAGCTGCGCAAAAAGTAATTGCAGAACATGACATGAGTCACTGAATTTTGGGAATTCTTCTTTGCAATTAAAAAAAAAAAGAAAGCAAAAAACTATTCTTCAAAACGTGGCTTTTTTGAATGCCTGTAAAAATGTTTTTATTATCTGTTTTCAAACGTATTTCCATGTTTTTGAAAATTCTCGTGGCAATTAAGTTGCTTTATTTTTCTAAAAAGAAACTCAGAAGTTCTTCAAACAACTCAGGCGTACTTCAAACGTTTTCGTTTTATTTTTCTATTATAAAGGACGTCCTATCATTTGGAAGATCGGGGGGGGGAAGCAATTGCCTCCCCCACCCAGTTTTTAGATGCGCGTAATGCTTATAAATGCATGTGAAGATTTTTTTTAAACAAATAGTTTACATTATTTGGTAAAATAAAATGTATCTTTAAGATGTCTACGTTTATTGCGTTTTTCTCCTTTTTTCCCCATTTACTACAAAAAATCTGTTTATATACGTCATTCAAATGGGTGTAAAAAGTGACAATTAGACACATGCACCAGGGGTGAATTCGTAAATGTTCCAGTACCAGAACGCCAGTAAGAAATAGTTGAATTTTGATTCGTTACCAATTTTGTGTTTATAAGGAATTTGCTTTTTCAGAAAAGCTGTAGGGGAGACTGGGGACGGTTGTGACACGGGGCGGTTGTGGCAGTCGTCATATTACCTAAACCATAATTAATACCTGGTTGAAGCAAAGAGAGAGAGTATCAGCATGTTATCTGAATGTGTGTCAAAGAATTGCGGTAGCCATCGAGTGCCATTAACGCTGGCAGAGGGGTTGGTTACTTTTTAACAGTCAAAAGTAAGTTTTTTTGTTCGATTTCTTTTAGTAATTCCTGTTGAATAGGTACAGATAGAGAAATGAAAGTTTTCTCCCATTAGTAGTGAACCTTAATAGTGAAGTAGTAGTTATTACTTTTTATGTAGGCTATTTTGTATTGCCATGGCGATTGGGGTTGGGGTCGGTTGTGACAAATTGCGTGGGGACGGTTGTGACACGAGTAAAACATGTTTTTATCATGTTTGATGCCCATAATACGCTTGAAGATGACAGAAATAGGGCAGTGTGACCCAATGAAATATAAAGAAGCTTATTAAGAAGCGAAAGTGTTTTTTTTTCTTTCGGACAGCTTTGAAAATGCAACGTTAGTCGCAAGTCTTTGCTACGAAACATTCATTCGTAAACGCGATGGAGCCGGCCAACGCTGTCGCAATGCAAACAACGTGCGCATAGGTTATATTGCTCATAATAAAGTGCTTTTGAGTTTACATATAAGCTGAAAGCAGACATGAAAGTAAAATGGCTACTGAGAAATGGTTTCGTTCATTTATGAATAGAAAATTTTCACGTCTGTTCGTGTAGCTCATGCAACTATCCTTTCAAAGCTTCAATAAAGCAAATAAATGTGGAATCTTTCTTTGATACTTGAGAATTGTTATGAACAGACACGGCTATGACCCACAGGATGTACATAATGTTGCCAAAACAGACGTTACGAAATTTCAAAAACCTGATATTGTTGCAAAACTTGGTATAAGGCTACTTCAACTGAACGAGGCACATTGTTAAGTGTTAAACTTTCCCAGATGAAGGTTATGTTGAATTACGTTTAATATTACTTGAAATTAAAAGTGATCTAGACTGTTTTTCTGTATTTTTGAACTTGTCACAATCGACCCCAAGCACTGTCACAACCGCCTCTGGGGTGGGGTCGGTTGTGACATTTTTTCCTTTTTTGTTTAATTTGATCGTGTGAGTTAACTATTGTACTATAGGGAGAAAATTTTAGTATTTATAAGCAGGCAAATGTACACTTTAACATAAGAACAACTTTAAACCAGCTCACAGGCATTATTACTAACTACTAAGGGATCTATGGTGGAGCAAATGTTCCGGCAGCAGTTCGCAGCCGACACAGATGTGTGTTTGTGTAGGGAAAAACTGCCTGTTATGTATTGGACCACTGCTTAAATTGGACCTCGGGGCTTAAAATCCAGTACCGAGATCTGGGCTATAATCTAACGATAGAAATATAAAGCCTTCGAAATAAAACCTACGAGGATGAAGTTTTACCAGTCTTCGAACTGTTTACCAGTCTGCGAGAGTTACGGCGTGGCGTGGTTTGTGTTGAAAACATGTAAAATCTTATTTCGCGTGACGTGTATCTAGTAGGATAATTCTAAATTTGTGAGCTGAGATAAAATGCTGTTATAGTATTATAAATTGCGTTTAACCCATTTATGTCTAACGTCCTTTTTAGGGACGGTCCAAAAAGTGTCTGAATTGACCAAACATGAACATTTTAATCAAATAATAGTGTTCGATTATTACTTTGGTATTGTTTCAATTCGTTATTAACAGATTGCAGCACATAACCATTGTAAAGTGTGTTCTGTAGCCGTGTAACCAGTATACAAAATATCTTTGGAAAAAAAAATGTCAGGCATTAATGGGTTAATGGGGATTACATCGATGTATTTACAAACGCGATTGTGAAAATTGTTGACAGGGTATAAGTTAAAGAATAAAAAATGGCGTGTCTTCCTATATTGGACCGAAAAAAATTTCCTATATTGGTCCAATATTACTTTTTTTTCACCTATAATTTTTTAAAAAATTATTGTCATATTTACAGAAAATTTAAGTGGGGACAAGCCGGGTAATTGAAAATGGGGTAATTTAGAACAAACGAGCAAACGACATTATCGCTTCTGTAAACTATGAAAGAACCAAATAGAAGTAGCAACTGGGAAGTTCACATCTTCATTATTAGGTTAGAGATGTTTTTTCACAGATGTGGTAACACTGTACCTGTACCCGCCATTTCCTTAGTTATCCTAATGCTTCTCACAAAAGTTGTCAAACAGTTTTTCACAGTCTTCAATTTCCATCCTGTTTGGACTGATAAAATTGCTGTAAGTTATTGTTTTCCTTATACTTGCCTTCAGTTATTAAGCCTTTAACAGGAATCAACTGGAATCTCGCTGTCTTTTGTTTTTAGCACCCTGCAGGAAAGGTGTTCATAACTACCTCGTATTTTTCTAGTTAGAGATAATTATGAACATTTTTTAAATAGTTTTTTTCCACTACCAAATTGTGAAACAATCGTGTTTATGGAGCAATTTTTACTTCCTTTTACGTAGTAAAGGAAGTATTGTGATCGCGAAAAAAAATATCACTCAAATTTGAGTCTAAATTTTGATTTTGCTCACCCCCGAATGAATGTTCAGTAGTTTTTTCGACCTGTCAGCACGTGCATATGTACTTACCGACATATAAGCACAAGCAGCCGAAAAATCCTTTTCAACCACCCCCGAGTTAATTACGACGAGTTTTCTCGTGACGTCTGTATGTACGTATGTGCGGACGTATATATGTATGTATGTGGGTCGCATAACTCAAAAACTATATGCCGTAGAAGCTTCTAGCTTGGTATGTAGGCTCTGAGGATGGTCTAGTTGTGCACCTCCCCTTGTGGTTGCATTCGAATGTTCACTAATTTTTCGAATATTCACTAATTATTTTCACTAATTTTTTTTTCCTACAGTTTTTTTCGTATTTGAAGACTCAATCTAGAAATTTGTGTCAAAGCATGAGAATTACGTTGGTTTCATACCGGATACAACAGCCATGAAACTCTATTTTTTTGGCCCTTTACATGTTTTGCAGCAGGCTGTATATTGAACAGCTTTCCAATGTAACAGCAAGACCTCAATCAACAAATCACGGTCCTCTAAAGGAAAGTAAATTTTTAAGATGCAATAAATGACAACTAATGATCAAACAAGGAGGCGTGGCTATTAAACAGTGTAAAATCACAAACTTGCATAAAATATTTGCACGTTGTGCAAATACAATGTTGACGATTTCGCCCTCTACTGCAAAGTGACGAAAATGGACTTACGTTAGACTGGTTCTGAGGTACAGAATTATAACAAAAGCTATTTTGAAGAAAATATTGCTTATGGCAGGAGAAAAAGAAAAGTCACCATTCCTTCGAAGTGCAGTTCTTATTTGAATAAATCTTTTACTCATTTATTTTTAAAAAAAAGCATGCAAAATTCATTTGTTAAAAGGGATATGATTGAATAAAATCCCTTAATCAATTTAAACATGAATAACGAGAAGAACATTTCAAACAAATTGGAAAATTCATTTTTAAACAAAACCTAATTATTAAAATCCAGGAGTGTATAATTTTAAAACAATTATTTATGAAGTCGAGATTCGTGCTTGAAGTGAAATAGCAACAAAATGAGTTTCATTCAAATTTATTTCTGATTTGCTTTAAAAAAAGCGGGTAACACTTAAGTTGAACTTAATCCTTTTGTAAATACTTCCTAAGCTCAAAAAGACACGTATGGTGAAGAATAAAATTTTATGCTGTAATTATAATTGTTTTTCCAGCGAATTTTTCAAGCGGAAATATCGCCTGCGAGGTTCGAATCATAAATTTAGCCATGTGGAAATTCTACCAGAGGTTACCCTTCTGGAATAAATTTCGTTCGCTAATTACACCGATTTGTTTTAATGTGCGCGAAATTAATTAAAAGTTCCGAAAAGAGACAAAGAGGAACAAATCCTCGTTAAGTATCATTTTTGAGACGCTTATGTGTTTTAAATTTATGTTTGTTTTTATCAAATTCACACAAATCGGATAAAGATTTATTCTGATGAATATTCATCTCGAAATCATTTGATGCGAAATGGGTGTATAGGTGGAATCGTATTTATTTATTTTTTAAATTTGTAATTAGAAAGGTCACAATTATTTTTTCTTGATTAATCGAACTGAGGTTACAAATCGAACCAAAACGGGTAGAAAAAATCAGTGCAAAAGGAGAGATAAATAAAAAAAATGAGTACTTGCTCATTTGAGTTAACCAAACAATGATCTTCATGAAAAAAAAAAGGTTTCTCTTCGCAGAAAAACACCGAACGGCACAACTCGCTACAGTGACTACCGCTTACATGAATCAAGTTTGTTCCAGACAGTTTTGATTCAATAAAGAGGATGATTCAATAAAGAGTCATTCCACGTCAACTGGACCAATTTTTTAAATTGTCCTCACTCGACCATCTCCGATTTAGATTAGATTTTACAGATGCGTAGACATATCTATGATCTGTGCAAATGTTTAGCTTCCAAGATCCAAATCTGGAGGATCTTGGACAACGCAAAATATAGGGTCAAAAATGGCGGATCAGCTTTGTGAAACGAGTTGCAATGTTTAGGCTAAGGTAGCAGAAAATTTTATCACACTGGGAGCCTAATACTTTTGGAGCTTGAAAGTACTTTTGGTTTTAAATACTCTCCAATATTTTTTGTGAGGTTTAGCTTTTGTGTGGTAAATTTTGTGTAGCACGCATATAAACTTGCGGAAAAAACGCGGTATGCAATTTTTTTCCTGGATTTCAGATTGTCAAAAAATTTTAACCAAAAAAATTCAAAGTTTCATACTTTCGTAGTTTTGTTGCTCCAATACTATACTTGTTTTTAATGTTTTACAGCTGCAAAGCTTAAAATATTGATTTTTTAAAAGATATTGTCATCCAAAGTGTCGATGAAAATCACTTTCATTAAAAATCACCTGTTTTCAACTCGTTATAGCTCAGGTTTGTCACCTTCCACCATTTTTTCGTTGGCACCATTAGAAAGAACAAAATTTTTCCTACCAAATGAGTTTTTTTTTTTTTTTTTTGATGGTGTTCTTTCAGATATGGATGAAAAAAGTAGCTTGAAGTATTGTCAGTTATGAAGAATTGGCATAATTAGGCTAAGAATGCAGAAAATTTTATTACACTGGAAGCCTAATAGTTTTAGGAATCTAAAGTACATTTGGTTATTAATATAAATATTCTGATTAGATAAATTCTGTTATTTCTAATGGTACTAACGAAAAGATGATGGAAGCTGACAAACCTGAGTTCCAGTTCATTGAAAACAAGCTATTTTTCAAACAGGAATTGTCCATACTTTTCATGTATGTTACACAAAAGCTAATGAGCTTGAACTCACATAATTATTAGAACCTATTAACAACTAAATGTACTTTCAGTTAACAAAAATTCAAACTTCTATTGTAATAAAATTTTTTAAATTCTTAGCCTATTTATGCCAATTCTTAAAATACAGACAGCACTTCAAGCTATTTTTTTTCATTCTTATCTAAAAGAACACCATCGAAAAAAATAAAGAACTCATTTTGATAGGAAAAAATATGTTCTTTGTAATGGTGCCAACGAAATAATAGTGGAAGGTGAAAAACCTGAGCTACAATGATTGAAAACAGGCGATTTTTTATGAGAGGGATTTTGGTCGGCACTTTGAATGACAATATCTTTTACAAAATCAATATTTTAGCTTTACAGTTGTAAAACATTAAAAAGAAGTATTTGGACAATAAAACTACGAAATATGAAACTTTAACTTTTTTTGGTTAAAAATTTATGATACTGAAATCCAGAAAAAAATTGCCCTCCGCGTTTTTTCGCAAGTTTATATGCGTGCTCCACAAAATCTAATAAGCTCAATCTCACAAAAAATACTGGAGAGTATTTACAACCAAAAGTACCTTAATATCAAAAACATGAGGTTTCCAGAGTGATAAATTTTTCTGCAACTTTAACCTAAACATTGCAACTCGTTTCACGAATATGATCCGCCATTTTGGACCACATTTCTTGCGAAATCCTAGATTCTCCAGATTTGGACCTTGGAAGCTAAAAGTTTACACAGATTAGTTTCCTAAGTATGTCTACACCTCTGTAAAATGTAAGTCAAATCGGAGATGGTCGGGTGGGGACCACTAGTTTACTTGACATGGAATTCTTTGCAGAAAAACACAGAACGGCAAAACTCGCTACAGGGACCACTGCTTACATGTTTGTTCTAAACAGTTTTGATTTAATTAAGAGGATGATTCAATAAAGCAAGATTTTATGAGAAATATTACTTACACTTTAAAAGTCAGTTTAATTTTATTCAAACAAAGAACTATATAGTTAAAAGTATACTTTCAGTCAAAATCCTCATTCTTTGATTTTTTTTTTTTTGAATTCGTTAAGTATGAAAAAGCAACTGCGTAATACCAGTGAAAGTGGTACAAATCATGTGTGAAATTGTTAAGTTTCAAATTAAATAATTTCCGTCAAGAAATCATTTTTTTTTTAAATGATTCTCCCTTTATTTTGTGCATAATAAGTGTAAATTGGCTTGTACATGAGTCATTCATGAAGGGATTTTAAATATTTTGACCACTTTGTGTAACAGAGTGCACATGTAACAGTGAACAAATAAGGTTTTTAAAATATCTTTAAAATCATAGAGAAAAATTATAATTGTAGAACAAGCATAAGGTGGAATGAGCAGCCTAAAACTAATTCTCTCTGCAATTACAAGAAAAAAAAATCTTTTTTTCATCATTAATACGACTGCAGAAAAGTGACAACCAACAGTTCAAATTAACCCATTAATACCTGGCATTTTTTCCCCCAAAGATATTTTGTATACTGGTCACAAATAGTGTTTAATACACAAAAAAAAAAAAAAAATATCATGTGAAAAATATTTTTTTTTATTAAGGAAAGAAAAATCGTCCCTCAAAAGTTACGATAGACCCCGAAAGGTACATACTTTTTTTACAATTTTTTTTTCTGCCTACGATATAGTATTCAAAAAGAAATTTTATAAGAAGTAATAAAAGCAGCAATTAACATATATACTGGGAAGCTGGGAATAATTTAAAAAACTTAGCCTTTTGTTCTTGAGATTGTGAACGAGGTAATTCTTGATAAAGATCATATTAAAACTGCTACAGAACACGCTTTACAATGGTTATGTGCTGCAATCTGTTAATAACGAATTGAAACAATACCAAGGAACTAATTGAACACTATTATTTGGTTGAAATGTTTATTTTTGGGAAATTCAGACCCATTTTTTGGACGGTCCCTAAAAAGGGGACGTTAGGCATTAATGTGTTAACTATCATCAGAAGCAAGAATTCGGCTCATCTTGGTTGCCGACTATATAATTCAACGTCGCAAAGTAATTATGGCGGATATATTACTTATAATTCTTTAAAAAATATCAAATTGAATTCGTTTGAATTATTTTATTTTTGAAAGGTTTGTATTAGAAAGGGCCATTCGAAACATAGAAAATTTAGGGACATGCACAAATAATAGTGACTTTCCATGTTTTTCTAACGTGAGAATCAGTAGAAATGGTGTCAGAAGTATTTTTTGTGCCGTGCATTATAATTTATTTTGTTGTTGCATTTCAGCTTAATCTTGAACCGCATTTTAAATCCTAGCAGTTTGAAGCTGGCACTAGTCATTTTCTCCTTCTTCTGACAAAGAAAACTTTTTTTTTTGAGTCGTTTATAAATTTCTCATGCCTCAACAATTAATACTACATTACACACAATTAAATAGAGCACCATTGGAAAAATGCAATTGGTTGGTATTAATTATTAAAATTTATTAAGAAAATGCAAAAGTCTCGGGATTGATTTGTACCATTTTCACTGGATTACTACAAAATTCAAATCTTAACTTACTTTGAAAAAAATAACTATTGTTGATTACTTGGAAGTAGGGCTGCGACATCGATGTCGATGTTTTGGAAATATCGATGTTTTTGTCAGAACATCGATGTTTTTACCATCGATGTTTGGGGTTCGATATTTTTCCAACATTGATGTTTTTCCAACATCGATGTTTTTGGTTCGATGTTGGCTTCGATGTCGATGTTTTTTATTCCAGCAAAGAAATCCAAAGAAAAATATGCGATAAGCATACTTACTGAAAAGTTTTCACCTTTAATCAGAAGCTGCCATTTTAACCTCATTGGAAAAAAATTTCTACGATTATTATTGATGTTTTGCTTTCGATGTTTCTGAAACATCTACATTTTTTTGCAGTTTTTTTATGTCTTTGAATGATCGTTATTTCGCTTTCAATGTTTTTTTCTTCTTCTTTCGATGTCCTTTTTACATTTAAGCAATAAACAATAAACGTATGCGATGAAAAAGATTCATCTTTCTTTATCCACTAGTTGCAATATCTACCAAATTGGATGTTTTTAAAAAAATAACTAACGATGATTTACTGTCAATGATTTTTAAACATCATTGTTTTGCATTTGATATTTTTTTTCGATGATGTTTTACATTTCAGCAAAAAATAAGTTTTAGAAAAATAGGCGACAAAAAAGTTATACAGTTAATCAACAGTTGCAGTACATATCTCACTGAAAAAAGTTTTCTTAATTGATCGATATCTCACGGTTGATGTTTTTACAGAAGACAAAAGATAATCTAATTGAGTGATATAAAGAGAGGTACTTGTAATAGGGAGTAATTGAATAACTAACTGTGCATTCAAATGTGTAAGCAATTTTTTAAAAAAGATCGATGTTTTGAAACATCGATGTTTGAAAACATCGATGTTTTTTGGTCGATGTATCAATACCATCGATGTGATTATTTTCCAACATCGATGTCTTGAAACATCGATGTTTTGCCTTCGATGTCGCACCCCTACTTGGAAGGAGGTGTAACTAATTCAAACATCCTTCATCTTCAATCTATCTAATATCTTTAAACGAGCAATTCTTGTATATATATTTATTTATTTATTTATTTTTCGGATCTCGAAAACGGCTCTAACGATTTCGATAAAACTTGGTATTTAGATGGAGTTTTGGTTTCTGAGTTCATCTACGTCGGCGTTTTTTCTGTAAAAACGCCAGTTTTCACAAAAAACCCCGTTTTTTGTGCCTTCATTAAGTAAGTTTGAGACGCTTTCTTTATCGCCATTTTCTTTATGATTATTATCATTTGTTACTGTTTCATAGCAACCACGTTTTAATTTAACAATGGATTTCATTGTTAATCACATCAGCGCGAGTTTAAATTTTATGGTATTTGGCAACGTTAAATTGTTATTGTTTTTTGAAATGTTAAAGCAAGGCTTCACTAGATAGTGTCTTATACAGGCTGTTTCATTTATTCAAAATCCATGGGATAAAAGCAGTGGTGATTGTCCAGCGACATTTATTCAATTTTATGGTAACTTACACGATATAAAAATCGGATTATTTTACTTTTCAAGTACGATTTCAAAATTGAGTATAAAAGTGTTACAGTTAGTTTTCAGACACTTTTTTTCCTCCTCAAGAATGTTTAGTAAGATATTTCAGGTAAAAAATCAATAAATACGAAACTCAATTTTCTTAAAATATTAAGTTTCATAATAAAATTACATCTAATATTTTTAGACGAGCAATTCTTGTAATATATTTCGGATCTCGAAAACGGCTCTAAGGATTTTGATAAAATTTTGCATTTACATAAAGTTTTGGTTTTTGAGTTCAGCTACATCGGCGTTTTTTCTGTAAAAACGCAAAGTTTTCACAAAAAATCCCGTTTTTCATGCTTTCATTAAAAGTTTGACGAGCTTTCTTTCGCCATTTTCTTAATGATTACTCTTATTGTACTGTTTCATAGCAACCACGTTTTATTATAACAAGGGATTTCATATTTAATCACATCAGCGCAAATTAAAATTTTTATGGTATTTGGCAAACGAGTTTTTGCAACACGTTAGAATTATCATTGTTTTTTAAATTTAAAAGAAATCGATCAAAATAAAGTTAGAATTGGGTGTGGGCCGCGATAGTCCGATCGGTAAGTCGTCGGACTCGTAACCGGAGGGTCCCGGGCCGATCATATAGAGGAAGCCCAGTCGATCGAAGATCCACCGTCTTCATTAATGGTGGCTGGGGGACGTTAAAATTGTTCGTGGTCGTAAAATTCTCCAAGTGAAACGATACCTCTGGTGGGATGCTGGGCCAAGGGTTTGCTCGGCCCTTGGGCCTGGTTCAAAAATGAACAGAGCGCTCTTCAGAGCCCCATCCCGGTTAAACCACGAGTTGTGGTATGAACGGGGGAACCTTGGAGTGTGAAGTGAAGTGAAAGTCAAAACCAACTGGAACCAAATGCGTACTGGAGAACAGGGACTCTGCATCCATTCTCATCAACCCCTCCCGCGCCAAATTAAATAAAATTGGGTGTGATTTTACGGTGAGCATGGATGAAATAAGGTTTTGTTTTTCAAAACAAATTTCGGCTGTTTTAAATGCGTAATTGCAACCAAAGGCTTAAAAATGCTTTTCAAGTTGATTAAGTACTTCGCATTTTAGAAAAAAACACGAGTTTACAAACCTCTTTTTTTTTTTTAACCGAGCGGGCTCGGTCCCCAGGTACTGTTATTAAAAAAAAGAAAGAAAAAGAAAATTACAGTTCTTAAAATTCAGATTTCGTTTCCTCATCGTTAATGCTACAATTGAAAAATCCGATAAACGCTAATTGTGCGGAAAAGTTGACTTTTGTAGTGATACTTTGTCATGCAAAAGTTTTTTGACATCAAAAATATTTTGAGGGCCGCTTTTGCCTTGAATTGCCATTATTGCATAAAAACTAGAAAACTTTTACATGTGATTCCATCTTTCTCTCTCTAATTTTTGAACGCGGAAGTATATTGTAGACTAAAAGAGAAGAAGCGGGGACAACGAATAATTCGAATGGCTCTTGGATACAGGAAAAAAGAAAGTCTTAATTCAGACTCGAGGAGCCTCTTCTAAGATCGAATGTGTGGAATGATTCAAGAGGCGCACTACGCCGGAACCTCAAAGTCCACGGCCGAAGGCGGCGTACATGAGAACAATGAGCTGAATAAGTGAACAGTGCACCAACCCGCAGCAGGGGCGAGGTCCAGGCAGCTGCCGAAGGCGGCTAGTATCTTCACAAATTTTGTTGAATTGTCTTGATTGGAGGATACGAGATTTCAGAAAATTAACTATTAGTCAAGCTTTACCAAGAACTTGCTTCATATCAGATGAAATTTCCTTTGTCGTGATGACATGACGATACAAAATTTTATGACGACAACAATCTTGTGCGACATTTTAAATACTTGATATTCTTTCTTTATTTATTTTTTCAAATTTAATATACAAATTTGGGGTTTTCAAGTGTAGGAGCTGTTGAACACAACTGTCATTAAACATGTTTATTTACGTTTACTTAATCATTACTTTGTGTGGGGGGGGGAGACATATCAGCTACTACCAGGAGCGCTCCGATGGGAGGTCACGGGAGGTCACTGGGACCTCCCAATAATTTCTGTATTCGGCACATTTTCCTGACGGATTCAGCAATTTAAAGACAATGAATTGCAACATTGAGATTATTTGTTCCTTTTTAGCCTACTTTCCCGTTAAAAACAAAAGAAAGACGAAAAAAGTATTAAAAGTAGCTTAATGCATCTAAAAAATATCGCCAAGTCCAAAAAATATCGCCAATTAAAAAAAATTCGCCAAGTCCAAAAAATATCGCCAAGTTAAAAAAATAAAAAGGTAAATTGAATATCGAAAAATTAAAAATTTGAAAGTAGGGTATTAAGATGGGGAATTTGTGTGTCGGTCGGTCGGTCTGTCGGTCGGTCTGTCTGTCCCCCCCCCTAATAACTTTTGAATGAACATTCCGATTTGGACAAACTTTTTTTTGTTGGAAAGATCTCGGCGAGTACAGCTCATTCCCATATTTGATTTTTCGATTTGAACAATTTTTGGTTCAACTTTGAACCGTTCAAACAACCTGTCCCGCGATGCTAACTTTTGAGTGAACAGTCCGATTTGAACAAACTTTTTTTTGTTCGAAAGATCTTTTTAAGGATACTTCCATCCCGTATCTACATTTTCGATTTGAACAATTTTTCGCTCAACATTGAACCGTTCAAACAAGCTGTCATCCCTAATAACTTTTGAATGAACAGTCCGATTTAAACAAACTTTTTTTTGTTCGAAGCATCTCGGGAAGGATACTTTATTACCGTATTTAAATTTTCAATTTGAACGTTTTTGGTTCAACATTGAACCATTCAAGCAACCTTTCCCCACCTAATAACTTTTGAGTGAACCTTCCGAATGGAATAAACTTTCTTTTGTTCGAAAGATCTCGGCGAGTACAGCTCATTCCCATATTTGATTTTTCGATTTGAACAGTTTTTGGTTCAACTTTGAACCGTTCAAACAACCTGTCCCGCGATGCTAACTTTTGAGTGAACAATCCGATTTGAACAAACTTTTTTTTGTTCGAAGGATCTCAGCAAGGATACTTCATTACCGTATTTAAATTTTCCATTTGAGCATTTTTTCGTTCAACATTGAACCGTTCAAGTAACCTTTCCCCACCTAATAACTTTTGAGTAAACCGTTCGAATGGAATAAACTTTTTTTTGTTTGAAAGATCTCGGAGAGGCTTTCCCATACATTTCCATATTTCGCTTTTTGATTTGAACCATTTTTCGTTCAATATTGAACCGTTCAGAAAAAAAATTAACATTAGCGTCTACGGGAAATTTAAGTTGAATGTTGATTCTGAACTTAAAGTCGGATTTCCTTCAAACTAACTTTGTAAGAAAATGGTTTTGATAAATAGTGTTTGTAAAGTACTTTTCTGAGTAATCTTCTGTGAGGACTTTGATTCCGACTCCGACTCCACAAACGTGGCGGAAATGCAGGTTCAGAAAAAAAAATGACTGACTGTGCAGACGATTTTTTGTTTATTTATTCATTTGTTTTATTTTATTTATTATTATTATTATTATTATTATTTTTTTTTTTGTAACAAAAAATTTTTCATTCACGAGAACATTTTCTTTTTTATTAATATTTAACAACTGTCAACCGATTAAAAGTGAAATTCGAGACATTTTATTAACGGACGAGTTTTTTTTTCTTTTTTTTTTTTTCTTTCTTTGATAAAATACGTTTTGATGCTCTTTGTACTTTTATTTATTTATTTACTTTTTTTATATTATTATTTTTTTATTTTTTTTGAAAACAATGGAGGATTTTTTCTACGGAGGAACTGTAACAGTTGCACTCTTTGAAAGGTGCGACAAAGCTTTATTTATTCGTTAATTACTTTTTACGTATCTATTTCATCTGATGAGAGGGGTATATTTTGCTTTTCGAAATCAGCTCTATGTGCTAAAAAGGTATGTTTGACATAATTTTCAGTTTCAGATAATCAAGAGAATAATGATCAGATGCGAGAATGCCGATGTCGATGTACGGGGA
>JAXGGA010013195.1:0-36051 GCA_038373865.1 Uloborus plumipes
TTTGCAGGGTTATTACGATAATTGGGGAATTGGAGCTGTCTCCAATTATTCGGGCGAGTACGTATTTTATTTTGTAACTGGAATTCATGAGATAAATATAGAAGAAAGTTTCGTGACGGCCACGACAGCTAGTTAATTGTTGGCGACGGATTTAAAATGAAATCCGACCAGTTCTATTTGAACCCAAAAGAAAGAGGTACGAAAGAACTTATTCATTTATTTATATATTTGTTTATTTATTTGTTTTTGATAAGACCTGGTGAAAAGTTGATTCAAAAGCTCGATAGTCAAATTAGCACTTTCGCTGATTGTAATGATGATCGATATAATAAATGACGATCGTACTATTTTACTCACATCTTAATGTCATAAAGCATAAAGGTAGAGTACTTACGGGCTGGTTACAAATGACACGAACGTCCTTTGATAGGGTTGATATATTTCCCAGCCACATGGGGTATTTCGGGAGCAGTTTTGAACGTCGTTCGCACTCCTCTAGAAAGAGAAGAAAAGAAATGAGACCATAACTAAAAATGGCGCAGCAAAATACCAAAAAATAGAATGAGTTGTCAGTAGTGGTTGAACTTTTTTTTAAACTAGAGAGTACGATGCTTCGTAACAAAGAGCGCTTTTCCACTTAACGACACCGTAACGATAACAGTCGAACCGTATAATGGTACAACGATAAGTACTTCGTCTACTGCAGTTTTTCCGCTAACCCGATATCGTTTCTCCGAACCAGTCATTTTACACGGCATTTCATTTCGAGACAACAGGGTCATTTTACACGGCATTTCATTTCGAGACAACAGTCTGCTCGCACGTCTATTGTGGCTCCTGAATTTAATAGACTACAACTGGTTATATTCACTTTACCTCCGCAGAAAAATAAAACTAATAAAGAAAGGAGATTGAGTACATGATATTTACAACTTTATTACCTTGTTTACTAAGAACGAAACGCACGCTATCAAGATGAAAATCTGAGCTTTTCTGTAGCAATAAAATTCATCTGAGAAACAATAACGAAATAAAATCTATATATGGGTGATTCTACAAAAATGGGAATATTTCTAACATGTAGATTTCAAAAAATTAATTTAAAATTAAAAATCTGAAAAAAATCAGCAAAGCACTTCATAAGTTACATAATTAAAATAGAATATCAGCAGAGCTTAAATAATTGTATTTTATTGTATTTTTGGATTTTTATTTTTTTGAAGGCATATGTGAATGATAAAAAGGGCATGTGGATGACACAATGGGTATGTGAATATAACACAGTAAGTGTGTGAATAACACAAACACAATAGGTATATTAATGAAATTTTTTAACCAGTAAACTGTTAGACATAATTTTTAAACATTGTACTGCTATAGTTTGGCTTTTGATTCATCCACGTGTCTTATATTGGGGCATGTGAATGACAAAACACAAGTAATTGGGTTCTCAAAAAGTCATATCTGAATATTTTTCGGCTTCACTTCGAATTAGAACCCACAAATGTAAGCCTTAGGATTATTTATTATCAAAATTTATTTACATGTACATTTTACATGCATTCTGTGGGGCATGTTAATGACAAAGATAAAAAACACTTGCCTTGAAAGTTGAGTTTAGCTTGCGTTTTTTCAAAAAGTAATTGCAGAACAGCAAAATTAATCCTCAGCCAGGAATAACAAAGTTCCATGCTTTATTTTAAGATGTGTTGCCAGATTTTGAAATAAAACATTTCAGAGAAAAATATCTATACTTTTTAGACATGTGGATGGCTGATAATCGCTGGGACAAAGTTTAGATTAACTTTTAGAGACATTACTTTCATATTATTTTGCTTTTTTTGTGATTTACATCTTGCACACATTCATATTTATAAATAAAAACTCTTGAAAAAAAAATCACTTATTTTTTTTAAATCTATATTCCATTGATTGTGAAAATTGCACCTATGGGACAGGGCATGTGGATGACATTTCAATCTAATATCCTTTTTTTTAAATGAATAATAATTAAATATTGACATTGTTGATAACGAAAATTATAGAACAAAAGACGCATAAAAATATTCCCAAAGTAGTTTTTTATTAAATTAAAAACAAAAAGGGCAATCAGTATGGAACACAAATTTGCCCATTTTTGTAGAATCACCCATATATAAAATCAAAGTTTGATGACGTCAAGGGTCGCGGGTCAAACGCTCTCCTGGCAAATTTACGCAATGTACGATCATGAAATTGGTACAAAATTAGTCCTCATACTGATGATCTGCAAGTCGTAGCCGAAGTTTTTAAATTCACCATAGATTTCCTAAAGTTTAATTAAAATTAGGTAATTAAAAACTTATTACTCTTTGTTTTCGACTCCAAATGAGCAGTTTTGTAATTGAAGTGAAATCAACTGCAGATTTCTTCCGCGCACGCATTGTTTTGTTTTCAAAATAAGTTTAAAACAAGAACAAAGTTTTAAACAGAAGTTTAAAACAAAGTAAGTTTAAAACAAAGTAAGTTAAAACAATGTTAGTTTTTAAGTATCTATTTCTATTTCTATTCTAGAAGTCAATAAACTTCGACACACATGAGGACTGCGTAATGCGTAATGCTCCTTGCCTCCACAGATAGTACAATACAGATTTTATTGAAGGAAAGAATTTACAGCACAGAGAAGGAAGTTACACCCAGGGCACAGGCAGTTTTTAAGTAAGTTTTCATTTTCAGCTTTATTGTATTCACTTCTTCAGATGATTACTTCTCTTTACTTCCTTTTACGTAGTAAAGGAAGTATTGTGATCGCGAAAAAAAAAAATCACTCAAATTTGAGTCTAAATTTTGATTTTTCTCACCCCCGAATGAATGCTCAGTAGTTTTTTCGACCTGTCAGCACGTGCATATGTACCTACTAATATATAGGCAGCCGAAAAATCCTTTTCAACCACCCCCGAGTTAATTACGGCGAGTTTTCTTGTGACGTCTGTATGTATGTGTGTGCGGATGTATGTATGTATGTATGTGGGTCGCATAACTCAAAAACTATATGCTGTAGAAGCTTCAAGCTTGGTATGTAGGCTCTGAAGATGGTTTAGTTGTGCACCTCCCCTTGTGGTTGCATTCGAATGTTCCCAAGGGGGTGTTTTACCCCTTTTTTGGGGTAAATCAGTGTTAATTTCAATGCAGACTCAAGTGATATGAATTGGCGAGACCACTTGGCAATCTGTCGCCAAGCTTTTGGTCGCCAAGTGTTTAACGCCAACTTGGCGACGTATCGCCAAGTTGGCGAAAAATTTGGCAAAAAAATATTTTTTGAATTTAGGTTCAACTTGGCGATATTTTGCGAAAAATTCACTGAATGATGTTAAAATTGGCAATATGTAGAAAATTAACCATTTTAAAACATTTTCTGCACTGTTTCGTGGCAGAAAAGGGGTGTAAGTACACTGGCGGAAAAAAAATCCCAACACCAAGAAAAAATTAATGTAGAGTAATGAAATTTGGGTAATGCAATTGTCTAGTTAACATGTTTAATTGATTAAATGTACAAGATCACTGGATAATTTAAGCTCAAGAAAATGCTGTGCAAATGTGAAATTATGTTAGTTTAATAGAGGGTGTAACCTCCAGAATTTTGAAGGCAAGTCTGCAAGCATGCATGCATTGTGTCATACAGGTGCGGAATGTCACTTTGTGGTATCGAGTGCCATGCTTGTTGCACTTGTTGTGTCAATACTAGGACCGTCATTGCTGACTGTGGATGATGCTCGAGGTGCCGTCCAATGATATCCCATACGTTATCAATTGGAGACAGACCTGGTGATTTTGCAGGTCATGGTAACATGTCAGCACTCTGTAGAGCTCATTGCGATACTGCAGCGATGTGAGGGCGAGCGTTATCCTGTTGGAAAACTCCCCCTTGAATGCTACTCATTAAGGGCTGTACTACTGGTTAAATTACCAGACTGACGACAAATTTTCAGTCAGTGAGTTTGGGATAACCACAAGAGTGCCTCTGCTGTCGCAGGAAATTGCTCCAGAGACCATGACTCCAGGTGTGGGTCCCGTGTGTATAGGCCGTAGACCGCTTGGATGCAGGAGTTCCCCTGGTCTCCTTCTGACCAATATACAGCTACCACTGGAACTCAGGCAGAATGTGTTTTCATCAAAAATTACAACAGATCTCCACTCCGACCTCCAGTGAGCTCTGTCTTGGCACCACTGTCGTCAGAAACGGCAATGGTTTGCAGTCAATGGAATACCGGCTACAGGCTGCTTGGCTATGAGCTGCCATTGAAATAAACAGTTTCTTACCGTTCCTTGGGTCACGATGGTACCAACTGCAGCTCGAATGTCAGCCGCAGATGCAGTACGGTGCGCCACAGCCGTACGCAAAATTCGGCGATCTTCCTTCTCAGTCGTGCCACGTAGCAACTCGGAACTCGATCCCTTGACCATAGCTTCCAATAATCATGCATGGTGGAAACGTTTCCCCCCAAGTCTTTCTGCAATATCGCGAAATGAAAATCCACCTTCTCGTAGCCAAATTGTACGACCGCGATCAAACTCAGTGAGCTGTTGATAATGGCTTCTTCGTCTTCTTAAAGGCATTCCTGGCTAACATGAACGCAATTCGTCAACTTTCACGGAAAAATAATACCCACGAGCTTCACACGCTTTTAAAACAAGCCTTATTTGCATGTTCTGAGTGACGCCAGCTGCGTCACACTTATGCGCGGGGCGCGAAATTTCAATCGATGTCATCTTTCAGTTGTATAAACACGCCTACCAAATTTCGTTTATCTAACGCAAGTCTTTCTTGGTGTTGGGATTTTTTTTCCGCCAGTCTATTTGAATTGTTACCTTCCACACCCCGAGCACTTTTTTAGCCTACTTTCACGTTAAAAATAAAAGAAAGACGAAAAAACTATTAAAAGTGGCTTAATGCATCTAAAATATCCCCAAGTCCGAAAAATATCGCCAAGTTAAAAAAATATCGCCAAGTCCGAAAAAAAGCCAAAAAGAAATAAAAATGTAAATTTGTGTGTCGTCGGTCTGTCGGTCGATCGGTCGGTCCGTCCGTCTGTCCCCCCCCCCCCTAATAATTTTTGAATGAACATTCCGATTTAGACAAACTCGGCGAGTACAGCTCATTCCCATATTTGATTTTTCGATTTGAACAATTTTTGGTTCAACTTTGAACCGTTCAAACAACCTGTCCCTCGATGCTAACTTTTGAGTGAACAGTCCGATTTGAACAAACTTTTTTCTGTTCGAAAGATCTTCTCAAGGATACTTCATTCCCGTATTTACATTTCCGATTTGAACAATTTTTCGTTCAACATTGAACCGCTCAAGCAACCTTCCCCCACCTAAAAACTTCTGAGTGAACCATCCGAATGGAAATAAACATTTTTTTTTTTTGCTTGAAGGATCGCAGCAAGGATACTTCATTACCGTGTTTAAATTTTCAATTTGAACATTTTTTCGTTCAACATTGAACCGTTCAAGCAACCTTTCCCCACCTAATAACTTCTGAGTGAACCATCCGAATGGAATAAACATTTTTTTGTTTGAAAGATCTCGGAGAGGCTCATTCCCATATTTCGCTTTTTGATTTGAACCATTTTTCTTTTAATATTGAACCGTTCAGAAAAAAAAATTAACATTAGCGCCTACGGGGAATTTAAGTTGAATGTTGATCCTGAACTTAAAGTCGGATTTCCTTCAGACTAACTTTGTAAGAAAATGGTTTTGATAAATAATGTTTGTAAAGTACTTTTCTGAATAATCTTCTGTGAGGACTCTGATTCCGACTCCGACTCCGCAAACATGGCGGAAATGCAGGCTCAGAAAAAAAATGACTGACTGTGCAGACGATTTTTTGTTTATTTATTCAATTGTTTTATTTTATTTATGTATTATTATTTTTTTCTTTTTTGACAGACGATTTTTTTTTTGTAACGAAAATTCTTCAATTACGAGAGCATTTTATTCTTCATTTATATTTAACAACTGGCAACGGATTAAAAATGAAATTCGAGATATTTTATTAAAGGACGAGTTTTTTTTCTTTTTTTCTTTCTTTGATAAAATGTGTTTTGATGCTCTTTGTACTTTTATTTATTTATTTATTTTATTTTATTTACTTATTTATTTATTTTATTTTATTTACTTATTTATTTATTTATTTTTTTGATAACGATTAAGGATTTTTTCTACGGAAGAACTGCAACAGTTACATTCTTTAAAAGGTGCGACAAAACTTTATTTATTCCTTTATTTATTTTTTACGTATCTATTTCATCTGATGAGAGGGGTATATTTTACTTTTAGAAATCAGCTTTAATTGCTAAAAAGGTATGTTTGACATAATTTTCAGTGTCAGATAATCAAGAGAATAATGATCAGATGCTAGAATGCCAATGTCGATGTACGGGAAATTAGGCTCGTTTAGTTCTTGACAGAACTTCTTGTTTAACAAAGGCAACTGCTAAGAAATTTACACGTAAAAGGAAATAGTGTGGGGTCCATACCAGATTTTTTTTATAAAATGATTTCACAAATGACTAATATAGTCCAGTCAAATTAGACATTGAAATCGCAAATCGGGATGTAGTTCTGATTTTTTAATATGTTGCTTGGGTCACCTAGGGTAGTTCAAATCTAAGTTTTCACCTTTCCAAACCCTGTGCTCGCTGCGGAATTCGCGAAAAACTGCGAAAATTTCCGACTTTTTTCAGTTTTTCCCTTATAACT
This sequence comes from Uloborus plumipes, assembly GCA_038373865.1. NCBI lineage: Eukaryota > Metazoa > Arthropoda > Arachnida > Araneae > Uloboridae > Uloborus > Uloborus plumipes. The sequence continues at coordinate 6,745 of JAXGGA010013195.1, forward strand.
TCCAAACTATGTAACTTTTGACTATACATGTGAATACCCGTTTTAAAGAACACTAAATGTTCAATAATTTGAGCGCAAGTGGCGCTCTGTAGGACCAGTAGTTTAGGAGATATCAAGCTTCAAAAATTGGTCATTTTTTGCGAAAAGTGAAAAAATTATGCTTCAATCGCATTTCAAACCAAATATCAATATAATTTCCTTCTCTACAAGAATAAAAATGGACATGAAGCTATAGTAAATTTAATTGGCTTTCATTTAAGCCCAAAAAAAGTCTCTGGACTCAGTAGTTCTTCCACAATTACGAAAAACAAAATGTTCGAAATTTTTGAATTTTTCGAGAAATGAAAAAAAAATCGTTTCTAATAAGAGTAAGAGGCACTAGACGATAAGAAATACATAGAAGGGAAAAAAGGTTAATATTATATTTAAATATTATTTTCATTGTTCGGTTAATTTCAATTCTCTTCAAGGTTAATTTCAATCAATGTTTAGTTTTTTTTTTTTTTGAGGGTCCTTGTTTGCTGTGCTCGTATCTCGAAACTGCAGAAAAGGAACGTTTTTGCTCTTGCTCCAGATAATCGTCTAAGAAAGAAACGTTATCAGTATTTTCCTCTTCTTCGTCCATTGTAACTGGATGGACGTTGTTGCAACTTTTTCCAGAGCACCTAGTACACAAAGCAGAACATTTTAGTCCGGCTTTGCGGCAAGAACATGCTCCCATGCAGTGGCGTATCCAGGGGGGGGGTGCCAAGGGACCAATGCACCCCCCAAGATTTTGTAAGACTATAAAAATGGTGGCACCGAATTTTGAAAAAACATGTCTCCTTCATGAAAATATGCTTCAGGTTTTTTCAATGAAAAATACTTTATAGACACTGAAATATTGTCATATTATTTTCTGTTTTCGGCAAAGAGAAGCAAAACTAATTGTTATTCTGAAATTGTGGAAATGTAGGAGGAAAATGAACGATGTACCCGCGCCTTATTGTTCTTGCATAATATTCATTTTTGTGAAAAAAAAAGCAATATTTGAGCAACGTTTAATAGAAAAAACTAAATTGAAATTGAAATACTGCGTTTTTAAAGTTTCACCATATTTCTTGATTTTTTTCCTTTTTCATCACAGTGTCGATGTTCGATGTACACCCCCCAAAATCAATTCCTGGATACGCCACTGCTCCCATGCATCCTTTTTTGCACTGGCACGATAGAAATTTCAGGAGCATGGGCGAGGCTGGTTCACATAATGTTGTGACTGGTATTAAGCCATTGGGAGTTTTTGACCAACCCCATTCCACTGCATCTTTCTCAACCCCCAACCACTTTTGCACTTGATGGTACGTACGATAGGAATGGAAGTTGGCAGCATCTTTAGTTGGGGGCAAACGGGCCAAGTTAACCTTCGCATTTGCAGCTGCTTTAACAAACGGTTGGAATCGAAGACCATGCAGTGTATCGGTGAATGCAACTCCTCCGTACAAAGCAACAAGGCATTTTTGCCCTACTTTGGCAATGACTTCGTGGCTAACATCTGGAAGGAGAAATGTACCAGCCAAATGAATCAAACTCTGCCTCTTTTCAAAAATGCTGCATAGCTTTATCTTTCCTTGCCAGTAGAGGGCAGATGTGGTGTCGCATCCACTAAATGCGCGAAGAAACAGTTCGAATCCTTTAGGCAATTCCATGGCTCCTCCACTGAATGAAGTTATTGAACACTGTGTGCAAGTGAAGTCACCTTTTTTCATTTTTTTGAAAATAAACATCATGAATGTTTGATCCTAAACCGCAGAGAAGAACAAGTAAGTCCACGTCCTCTCCTGCCACGATCACGCTCTCGTAAAAAGTACTTTTTTCGAGAGCGGTTAGGATAATCATGCAGTCTTTATCTTCCGTTGCTTTTTTAGTTTCAATGCCTTCATGTTAAAAGGCAAGGCACAACTCGTTAATGAGGCGTCGTTTATTGCTCTCGTTGGCTAATAGTTTCTCCTGGGGCACTGTGATGATCGTTGAAGAGTCAAATACAATCTCACTGCTACTAAGAACAGAGTAGCGACGCAATCACTCTGCTGTTTTAGTACTTCTGAGAGCTCCATCCTCAGGGTAACCATCAAACACCACTGCTACGTTCCTACCAAAGTGATTAAATGTGTAAGTAATATATCCATCAATTATTGAACTGATAGAATCATTTTGGCGCCATATAACCTTATGCAGAAGGTATCCTCCGTCTACTACTACAAATGTACTGGGTGTATTTGGAATGTTTTGCTCAAGTGGAGTGAAAGAGCAGAAGAAAGAAGATTTTGTTCCTTTTCGCATCCCTTCATTATTGAACAAAGTCTTTCTGTCTACCGAGAAAGTACACTATTGGATATTCCGCGACCATGGGTTAACCCTCCCTGACTCTTCATGGATTTCATGAGAACCTGTTCAATACATAAGTCTGTCCACAGGCCTGACCAAAATTTATCGGATCTGCGAATCGTGAAGTATTGTTTAGTGAAGTTAGCAAATTCCTCTGGGACCATTCGCTGTTGCAGAGCACTCATATCTTGTAGGTATAAGCGTGCACTTTTGGCGTAAAAAAATGACCCGCTGAGTGAAAGAATGGAAGCATTTTGCTAACTGTGTCCAGGTGGAGCTCCCAGTCACCTGCTCTCTCAGCCTGAATGAATTTCTTAATTAATACAGTCATCCTGAAATATTGCACCCAAAGCTTTGAGGTGGGCCCTTTTCTTTCCTTCTGGTCCACTTCAGCCTTACATTTCGCATTAAGATTATGAACAATTTCATTTTCATTTGCCAACCAAATCATTGATCTGTCATCTTCATTCAAAATCTCCTCAATAATTATTTTTTCCTCATCAGTTAGCTGAATCTTATTGAAAATAGAATGAGCCAACGAAAGATTTGTCAACAGATGAGCTCTTACAGCTCTAGAATATGCGTGTCCATTTAGAATTTTATCAACACTGTTCTCTGCATAAATTGTGGCGAGCAATTCTTTTAGACCACTACCTGCCATGATAGCACCAATAGCTCCCATGAAAGACATAAGAAGGTGAAAACCACCTAACCTCACTACCACCGCATTCAAATCGGTATGCTGGCAGTTCTCAACAATGTCTCTGGCTTTCATATAAAGGGGTTGATCATATGTCACAAAGCAAGTATGTTGCCCATGAGCTTTGGTTCTTGCACTGGCCTCAAGAAGAGATGTTAAAACAGTGTTATAATTTGTGGGTGGAGCGTGAATGAATGGGAGATATACTATTTTTGAGAACTGGAAATCTAGGCCATTAGTCACTTGTTCCATGTATCCATTCTATGTATTTATACCATTCTATGTATTTCTTATTGTCTAGTGCCTCTTATTCTTATTAGAAACGATTTTTTTTTCATTTCTCGAAAAAATCAAAAATTTCGAACATTTTGTTTTTCGTAATTGTGGAAGAACTACTGAGTCCAGAGACTTCTTTTTGGGCTTAAATGAAAGCCAATTAAATTTACTATAGCTTCATGTCCATTTTTATTCTTGTAGAGCAGGAAATTATATTGATATTTGGTCTGAAATGCGATTGAAGCATAATTTTTTCACTTTTCGCAAAAAATGACCAATTTTCGAAGTTCGATATTTCCTAAACTATTGGTCTTACAGAGCGCTACTTGGGCTCAAATTATTGAAAATTTAGTGTTCTTTAAAACGGGTATTCACATGTATAATCAAAAGTTGCATAGTTTGGAAGTTATAAGGGAAAAACTGAAAAAAGTCGGAAATTTTCGCAGTTTTTCGCGAATTCCGCAGCGAGCACAGGGTTTGGAAAGGTGCAAACTTAGATTTGAACTACCCTAGGTGACCCAAACAACATACACTGGCGGAAAAAAAAATCCCAACACCAAGAAAGACTTGTGTTAGCTAAACGAAATTTGGTAGGCGTGTTTATACAACTGAAAGATGACATCGATTGAAATTTCGTGTTCCGCGCATAAGTGTGGCGCAGCTGGCGTCACTCAGAACATGCAAATAAGGCTTGTTTTAAAAGCGTGTTGTGAAGCTCGTGTGTATTATTTTTCCATGAAATTTGACGAATTGCGTTCATGTTAGCCAGGAATACCTTTAAGAAGACGAAGAAGCCATTATCAACAGCTCACCGAGTTTGAACGAGGTCGTACAATTTGGCTACGAAAAGGTGGATTTTCATTTCGCGATATTGCAGAAAGACTTGGGTGGGAATGTTTCCACCATGCATGATTATTGGAAGCTATGGGCAAGGGATGGTACTACCTCAAGAAGATCGAGTTCCGAGCTGCCACGTGGCACGACTGAGAAGGAAGATCGCCGAATCTTGCGTACGGCTGTGGCGCATCGTACTGCATCTGCGGCTGACATTCGAGCTGCAGTTGATACCGTCGTGACCCAAGGAACGGTAAGAAACTGTTTACTTCAAGGACAGCTCCGAGCCAGGCAGCCTGTAGCCGGTATTCCATTGACTGCAAACCATTGCCTTTTCCGACGGCAGTGGTGCCACGACAGAGCTCACTGGAGGTCGGAGTGGAGATCTGTTGTAATTTTTGATGAAAACAGATTCTGAATTAGTGCCAGTGGTGGCTGTATATTGGTCAGAAGGAGGCCAGGGGACCGCCTGCATCCAAGCGGTCTACGGCCTAGACACACGGGACTCACACCTGGAGTTATGGTCTCTGGAGCAATTTCCTACGACAGCAGGGGCATTCTTGTGGTTATCCCAAACTCACTGACTGAAAATTTGTCATCAGTCTGTTAATTTAACCAGTAGTACAGCCCTTCATGAGTAGCATTCAAGGGGGCGTTTTCCAACCGGATAACGCTCGCCCTCACATCGCTGCTGTAACGCAATGTGCTCTACAGAGTGCTGACATGTTACCATGACCTGCAAATTCACCAGGTCTGTCTCCAATTGATAACGTATGGGATATCATGGGATGGCACCTCGAGCATCATCCACAGTCAGCAATGACGGTCCTAGTATTGACACAGCAAGTGCAACAAGCATGGAACTCCATACCACAAAGTGACATTCGGCACCTGTATGACATAATGCATGCACGCTTGCAGGCTTGCCTTCAAAATTCTGGAGGTTACACCCTCTATTAAATTAACATAATTTCACATTTGCATGGCATTTTCTTGAGCTTAAATTAGCCAGTGATCTTGTGCATTTAATCAATTAAACATGTTAACTAGACAATTGCATTACCCAAATTTCATTACTCTACGGCAATTTTTTCTTGGTGTTGGGATTTTTTTTTCCGCCAGTGTATTAAAAAATCAGAACTACATCCCGATTTGCGATTTTAGCCCTTTTTTTTGCATAGATTGACTGGACTAATAATTCAGTTTCAAAAAAAAATGTATTTTGTTGTTTCGCTGTTGTGTTTTGTTGAACATCTTTACATCCATGAGCTCATATCCATTTGCATTTACTTTGAAACCCTTCCGACATACGTGACATGCAATTGCAAATTATGGGCTTTTTTGATGTGTTTATTTATGACATGTATTTATATCTTCTTTCTTTATTTTCTTTCTTTCTTTTATTTTTTTTTTATTAAATTAAAAATGTGATTCTTAATGCATAAAAAAACTTTGTTATAACGATCGTCTACAAGTTTAACAGAATTAATTTATGAAAAATTCTCAAAGAATACACCTAGAAAGATAACCTTGAAGTTATGTCGGGGAATGTGGGGTAAAGTGAAATAGCGGGGCAAAGTGAAATGGCAAAATATTTTCATAGTTTGCAGCGTCACCTATCCAGCAATATTTTAACTAAGTTCCTAGACATATAGTTGATTCCTGTCAAAAAATAAATCCCTCCAAAGATCAGTGAAAAAAATTATGCAAGTAATTTTCAAAATTCGACACATTTATTGTAATACTGTCGTCCCCGCTTAATCGGGTATTGGATTATACCCTGCTAATACGAATAAAACCGTCTGGAACCGAATATTTCCCCATAGTCACAATGTTAAATATCCCTGCTTAATCGAATAATTTCCCCGGATAATCGAATAATATTTTTATCTTCCTTTGCAAAAAATTTTGCTAAGTAAAATGTAGAATAAAATAAAAGTGTTCCCACAAGACCTTGGAGCAAACAAACCACTATTGTGGACTGTTTCAGAAAATAAAAGTGAAAGGCGAAAAACTACTTTGTAGCACAAGTTTTAAGTTACTTTTTTATGATTTTCATATGACCGTACAATATTTATACTCAATTATTATACTATTTTGTTGTTAACTTTTCTTATTTCAAAATCTTTTTACCAATAACATTAATTATTTCCTTTATATAGCTATTTCTTTGTTATTACTACATTTTGAGACTAAAATTGTCAAAATGGAAAGGTAAAAAAATGTTCCCCGCTTAATCAAATACCCCGCTTAATCGAATAAAATTTCTTGGAACCGACAGTATTCGATTAAGCGGGGCCGACAGTCTTCGTGATTTTTCAAAAATATTTCTTGTTATATAAAATGATAAAATTTTTGTAATTATCATTTTAACTATTAATTGAGATCTACTGATGTCCAGTGCAGTCCTTATTTAGTTTATATTATGCATGTTTTTATTTTAAATGCTCAATGTAATTTGTCAAGTGCGTGCGGGGCAAAGTGAAATAGCTCATTTTGTTTGCTTATGCATTCATTTACTAAATCACATACATATTTCTTCATTTATTAATTTATTTATATTCTTAATTATTAATTCACTTACTTATTCATTCATTTATTATGTTCATTCTTAATTTTATTCATTCATTCCTTTTTCTCATATATTAATTCATTCATTCGTTTTTTTGTCATGAAAATTCATTTCTTCGTTTATATATGCATTCATTTGATGAAAATTACTGTAACTCATCAAATAGAAAATGTTTCATTACAAAATATTGTATTTTTCACTTTGCCCCATGGTTTTTTGAGGCGAAAAATTTCCACCTTTTTTTAAGGTGCAAAATAACTGCCAAAAATGAAAAATAATATTTAAACTCAAGTTGTATTACAAAATACATTATTCCTTCTATATGTACACTGATTTTTAGAACAAATTTCCAATTTGTTCATTTTGAAACAGGTGAGTTATCTTAACTATTTCACTTTGTCCCACATTCCCCTAATAGCAGCCTTTAACAAATGTTCACACGTCGGATTCAATTCTAGAGACAATGTTTATTAATTTAAAGGTTAGGCTGAACTGTTAAAAATTGCCAAATATGATAATGGAAAGCGTTTCAAGACCCATTACTACCAAAATGGTTAATAAATTGAAAGAGCTTATAGCTAAATATTTCGTTATCATGGAAGAATATAACCTTAAAAAACATTTTTTATTTTTCAAGTGAAAAATAAAAACAATTAAATTAATGCTCAGGTAGTAGTACACACTCTTAAATATAATTTTAAAAAGTCTTGTTGGCATTTTTCCACCTATAGAACCAGGTAAATAACCAGGCAAATGCATTTTAAAGAAATGTTAGTAACAATCCATCATCAATAGCATATTTATATTACAACTCGGTAAAACTAAGCTTAGCACCTCACACTCAAATGTATTAATAATGGAGCGGTTTATAATAGTTATTTAATTCATAATAGAAGAATTTGAAGCAGTTACGGGTCTAAATACTAATAACAGATGTGTATTTATACTTACTTAATTTTCAGTGGCACATAATTTTGTTGCAAATCATCGCGTCATTATTTGAATCTCCTATTATTTTGCACTATTCCGATACATTTTACCGATTTTTTCTTACTAATTTCAATGTTTTTTTAATTGTAAAAATGCATATTGTACTATAAACCTTTTTATTATTTAATTGAAAAAAAAATGTTAACCAGGTTTTTTTAGCAATTCGTACCGAATGGGTACGTAAATATTATGTGCTTCAAATAAAAGGCCACGTTTAATTTTTATACAAATCGATTTGAAAGTATGAGATATTTTTATAGCGCCTTTTCATTGTTTACATATTTGTCATTTTTTACTTTTTTCTGGCTCTATAAAAACGTTACAACAAAACTTTTGTTTTAAATTAGAAACAGTCATTTCAAATTAAAGACTAGTTCGTTAATAAGAACGTTTACCTAATTGAAACATAAAAAATAAATATTTAACAAAATCACAACATCAAAATTAAACAAATTCACAAATCAAAACCACCAACCATACACATAACAACATACCCCCTTATTTAAAAAACCACCTAACCAACACCATCTAACTAACTAAAATAACAAAAACCAAAACCCAAATACACCTAAACCTCCATATACCCAACTAACCCAAAACTAACCAAAAAATAATCCCCCAACCACCACCCTCCTAACAATAATCCCATCACCCAACAACATACCAACACCAACTCCACAAACTCTACTCCCCAACCCCTACCAAACCCACATCCATCCCTTTTCCATAAACTTCCCCCCAACCCCACCACACCAATCACAAATTCCCCCCAACTCAACACCCATCTCCTAAATTCACAACCTAAAAAATCAATCCCCAAACAAATCCCATCTACACCTTTCATACCCCCACCTTATCCCTCCTCCCCTCCCCATACAACCCTCCCCCTCCCCACTTTACCAACCCAATTCCCTTCACATACCTCCAAAACCTAAACATCAAACAAATATAAACCTACCCATATTCTCCTTCCACCCTCTCCCCATAAATCCCACTACATCAACACCACCCACCAACATCCTACCCCCCATAAAAAAAAAACCACACCCACCAACCCACCCATCCAAACAACTCACTTATAACCCAAACCACATCTAAAAACCCAAATCACCCAAAAAACAACCCACCAATCCATTCTCTACCCATAACCACCCCCCCCAAAAAAAAAAAAAAAATCTCATCCTCCCCCCCATAAATCCCACCAACTTATTTTTCAACCCCATTTTCCATTATACACCCCCCCCACCCAACCCACCCACACCCCTTCTCATCCCACCATAAAAAAATACACATAAACCTCCCCCTACCCTCCCAACAATTTTTTTTTTTCTAAAAAAACCAATCCAAACTCCCCCTCCCCACACACACCCTACCCCACAACCCCCCTCCACAATCTACCACACCCAAAATACCCAAATTACCCCCCCCTCCTCCAATCCACCTCTAACCACACCAACCCAAACCCCCCAAACATACCACCCAACTCAAACCTATCCCCAACATACCAACTACCCCCAAACCCCCCCACCACCCCCCCCCACCACCCTAACCCCCCATTAACCCCTTTCTTACATACTCCCATCAAACCCACAACCCCCCCCCCAACCATCATTCACCACCCCACAATCAACCACTACCCCATCTCCCATCCCATACCCATACCATAACCCTTAACCCCCACTCCACATATCCAACTCACCACTCAACCCAATCCCCAACACCCACCTCTCCACACCAACCCCCCTCCCTCCCACCCTCCCCACCTTCATCCCCCTCTCCCCCACAACCATCCCCCCAAACTCCCCTCTCCCCCCTCTTTCCCCCCCCCACTAAACTTCAATCCCTCCCTACAAACACCTTCCCTTTTACGCCGAGATGTGTACAAACATGTTGCTATCGGATAGTGAGGTCATAAAGCGGCCACGCGTTGACAGATTCGATTTTCTTTCAATAAACATATTTAAGGAGCGGCGATAACATCTTGAGCGTCGGCAATTTCGTGATTATTATTATTTGGTTTATTATGTGATGAGTTGGGATTGCGCACTCACGTGGGCTTTGGAATTGGAGTAGAAGCGTGTGAGTACATTGGAGGAGTTTGTTACTAGTAATAGTACGAGATCCGGCTGCACTATTTCTACACCCATCACTGCTAAAAATGAATGTTGTTTTTACAGTATAAAACAGCGAATTTTATAGTAACAAACAGTAGAAATTGCTATATTTTTTCAGCAATAAACTGTAAAATTTCTAATTTTACAGTACTAAACTGTAAAATTGCTAATTTTGCAGTAATAAACTGCAAAATTGCTAACATGACTTTTTATTACCCAGCATTTTACAGTTTTAAACTGGAACCTCTGTTGCCAGTATTATACTGTTTTTTTACAGTATAATACAGTAAAATTTTACTGCAATAAACTGTATAATTTCTAACTTTATCGTAAGAAACTAAAATTGCTAGTTTTACGGTTTATTACTGTGCATTTTACAGTTTTGAATTTGAACCTTGGCTGCCAGTATGATATTGCAAAAACAACAGTTCATTTTTTGTAGTGATCGAGTATTGTCATTACATATACAACATCAAACGAAAGCTAATTTTTTTTCTGAAGCAGAAAAACTAAGGTTATCTATGTAAAAGTCGCCACAACATGCTCGCAGCTTGTCACAAACAGGTGTCATGGGTGTATCATTTCTACACCCATTTAGTTTTGTCCTCATTTACAAATAAAAATTACAGCTAGTTTTTTTGAATATAAAAAACTAAGGTACTACACTTCTGACGCCTGCTTTCGACAGGCTGTGAACATGTTGCAGACACTTTTACATATTCAACCTTAGTTTTTAAGGCTCAGAAAAAAAAATAGTTTTCATTTGACAAGTATGTGATGACAATACTCGATAGGTGTAGAAATACTGCAGCCGGATCTCAGCCTATAAGAAATGGGAAAAAAATTTGGAAAGTAATTAAAAGTATTCAATTCAGTATCTACAAAGTAAAAGTAATTTCTTCATATTCTGGAGAAAAAAAAAAGTTGAATATTTTCAGAGTGCAAGCTATCAATAGTTTGAGGAAGTAGGGGGGAAATGTGTTAAAAAAGATTTAATTAACTCTTATTTTAGAGTATTAGTTTTCAAGTTTTTAATTATTTCGAAAATTTTGAAACATGTTTGTAGAATTTTCATATAAGTCCTGTAGTTAAATTATTCATTATTAAACATACTAATTCCACAACATTTTTGGGAACAGAAATTCCTTTCAATATAAATGTTTAGTTGAAGAAAAGATTTTAGTGCTCTAATCTGACTCAGTATTGAAATCTAATAACCTAGTAAGACCTAAACAAATTTATTTCGAACTTAATATAATTACGACCGAACGAATAGAGACACGGTTTATTTTTACTGTTCTGAAAATATTTAAATCTGAAACGCATTAATCCCGAATCTATTATGTCTAATCTCATCAAATATCACGAACACCATCCTCCGTATCAGTTATATCAGTCAGTTTTGCTAACTAAATAAAATCTAGAATTTAACGCATCTGATTAGATAAAAATATTTTCATCAATCTTATGCAAAATAATAATAAACGCTGTGAAATACGCAGTTTTAAAGCTCTTTTTCTGCTTTTCTTACTTTAAATCCGTTAAAATAAAATAGAACATCCGATAAAAGAAATTTAGGAGTTCTCAAGGAGTTCAAAAGTCAAAGAACTCAACATGAAAGAATTGATCCGAAAGCGTCTCAGATATTGTCCATCCATAGCTCTATTATGGGACCCGTATATACAAAGAGATCCGAAAGCGAACTTACCCACTTCCCTTTTATTATCAACATTATGTTAATTACTACACTGCAAAAAATGAACTGTTGTTTTTACTGAATAATACTGGCAGCCGAGGTTCCAATTTAAAACTGTAAAATGCACAGAAATAAACTGTAAAACTAGCAATTTTACAGCTTCTTACTGTAAAAGCAATTTTACAGTTTATTGCCTTAAAATTTTGCTGTATTACAGTGTAAAAACAACAGTATATTACTGGCAGCCGAGGTTCCCGTTCAAAACTGTAAAATGCACGGTAATGAACTAAAGTTAACAATTTCATAGTTGATTACTATAAAATTAGCTGTATTATACTGTACAAACAACATTCATTTTTTAAAGTGTAGCTGAGCAGTGCGAAGCAATCACGCTCGACAGTGAAAATTTGAAAATGTTTCTTTTTTTTCTTTTGTTTTTTATTTTTTTAAGTATATATTTCTGGATAAAAAATCAGAACGTGGAATGTTCTGTATATTTTTCAGAAAGTGAGGGGAAAAAATCATTAAAATGGCTTACTTACGAAGTTTAATAAAGTATTGTGAAAGTTTTGGCATCCCCCCCCCCCCCAAAAAAAAAAAGAAAAGAAACCCTTGAGATATAAAACATGATGATACTGAGATTTATCATATTAAGATAAACGTTTTCTTTGCTTGTAGGTTGATGTTTTTAAGTAAAGACTGCTAAGTTCAGAAAAGTATCCTGTATTACACATGAAATATATACATTTAAATTGTACAATGAAGACTGCTACCAACTAGGTAGAAGAATAAACAAAATCGATGCTTTTCAAAACGAGCCGTGGCTGAAAGTTATCATCACTGTCTTTTAGTGATGATCCAAATGAAGAGTCTAGTCAAGTGAAAGTCACTGCCGTTAGCGGAGCAGGCATTCTTATAGTACTTGGCATGCGCCGCCCTCTGCCGGCGGGCGCATTTGCATATTGACGGAGACATACTCCCACCCTATCCGGGCAGGAGTCCGGATATAAGGGAATGGGTGAGAGCTTATGGATGGGCCTTTTCAGGATTCCTTTAGCTGTCTTTACCGTGGCTACTCGCACCAGGTTGTCCTGTCCGGGATGTACCTGTACCACACGTCCAATAGGCCAGGTACCAGGAGATGAGTTGTCCTTAAGGAGCACCAAGTCATTCTCTTTGAGATTGGGATGAGACTCAGTCCATTTTGAACGATTCTGTAGTGATGACAGATACTCCTTTGACCATCTTTTCCAGAAACCTTTTCGGAGATTTTGCAGGAGCTCCCATTTTCTATTATAGCTGGGTTCCTCCGTAGTCGCAGAGTCGGGCACAGAAGTTAGAACATCGCCTGTAAGGAAATGGGAAGGAGTCAAACAATTTATAGAGTCCGTATCGTCACTGATACATGTAATTGGTCGGGAATTTAGTAGAGCTTCAATTTGGCAAACCAATGTTGTTAGCTCCTCAAATGTGAGCGCTGTTTCGCCCAGAACTCTTTTCAGATGAAATTTTACTGATCGGATTCCAGCTTCCCAGATTCCGCGGAAATGAGGAGCAGAAGGAGGGATGAAATGCCAGTCAATTGAGAATTGAATCATGTAGTTCTCGACTAACTCCGATTTGAGAATAGTTAGCCAGTATTGTTGCATCTCATTCAGTTTCCGATGAGCTCCATGGAAATTCGTATCATTGTCGCTATAAATGTGGCGAGGGGTGCCACGTCGAGCGCTAAAGCGGCGTAGAGCAGCTATGAACGCCTCTGATGTCAGATCACTAACTACTTCGATGTGCACAGCCTTAGTTGATAGGCAAATGAAAAGTGCAATGTAACCTTTTGTGACTTTTGCACCGCGACCTTTACTAAATTTTATGGAGACTGCTCCCGAATAGTCCAGGCCGCAATGCAAGAAGGGTCTTTCTAGAGTTACTCGAGCTTTGGGCAGATTGCCCATGAGTTGGGTGCTAGTAGCAGCTTTGAATCTGTGACATTTTATGCATCGATGAATGCATTTGTTAATTAATCTTTTTCCTCCGATTATCCAATATTTTTGCTTTAAAATATGAGACAACAATGTAGGACCAGCATGTAGATAAGTTACATGTTTTTCCTGAATTAACAGTTTACTAAACCTGTGCTGTGAAGGAATAATGATAGGATGTTTACTATTCAAGGGTAAGTCAGAATTTTGCAAACGACCTCCCACCCGTAATAGACCGTTTTCATCTATAAAAGGGAAAAGGGAACGTAGTGTACTGCGCCTTTTGAGAGGCTTGCGAAGTACAATGCAATCTTTATCTTCCGGAAAATACGAGTCTTGAACCCAAAGAATGAGTTTTTCTTCAGCTTTCCGCGCTTCGGCGGAAGTGAGTGAGGCGAAATTATTGCAAGGTGACGCAATACTTGAAACTTTTCCAATCCTTTTCTTACAAAGATTGATAAATCGGTAGCAGTATGCCAAAATGCGAATTATTTTTGAAAAAGATGAATGTTTTTCGACCAATTGCGTGAACGAATCGTTTGCTACACTAGCGTGACAGTTAAATAACGGATCGCATCGTTCCTCAGTTTTAACTGCGCTAGCAGCATCTGTATGATTTAGTTCAGCCTTTGGCCAGTGCATTTGATTTGAATTTAGCCATGACGGCCCGTACCACCACAGATCACATTTTGACAGACACTTGGGGTCGATACCTCGTGATGCGATATCTGCGGGGTTGTCTTTTGACTTTACGAAATCCCAGTAAGTTGGGGGAAGAACTTCTATGATTTCCGATATTCTGTTTGCAACAAATGTTTTCCACTTGCGTGGATGAGCGGATAACCAGGCTAGCACTACCTTAGAATCGGTCCATGCGAACACACGAAAATTAAGTTTTTGCAATGTGTTGAGGACAGTACAGAATAATTTTGACAGCAAGTGCGCAGCACATAATTCCAGTCTTGGTATTGATATTTGCTTGAGAGGGGCAACCTTGGTTTTAGAAACCAATAGTGAAACCTTTGTAGACCCATCGACGATTTGTCAACTGTAAATTACAGCCGCGTATGCGAGGCATGACGCGTCTGCAAATCCATGTAATTCAATCTCTAGTTCTGACTGAATGGTGACATTTCTAGGAATAGTGATTTTATTTATTTCTTGAAATGATTCCTGAAATTTCAGCCATTCGTTTTCCAAATGTGGGGGAATAGGGGAATCCCACTCTCCCCTGAGGAGCCATAGTTTTTGATAGAATATTTTAATTGTAACGATGCACGGTGAAATTAATCCCAAGGGATCGAATATGCGAGAAGACTCCGAAAGAATTCGCCTTTTAGTGTAAGGCGGTGAAAGAGCTAAATTAACTTGGAAAGCAAATGTATCATTTAATGAATTCCAAAATAAACCCAACACTTTTGAGCTTGAGTGTATATCACGATTGATTTCAACATTTGTTTCTGAAGAACACTTTTCGGGAAATTCTGCTAGAAATTCGGAGGAATTTGAATTCCATTTCCTTAAATTGAACCCGTAAGATTGTAAAGTTGAACTAATATTTTTGCAAGTTGATATTGCGTCTGAGATATTAGTCGACCCTGACAAAAGGTCATCCATGTATATATCTTCTTGTAATATACGTGATATTTTAGAATTTGAGGTATCAAGGGCAATTTGTTTAATGCATCTAGTAGCTAGAAAAGAGGCTGAAGCCATTCCGTAAGTTACAGTTTTTAACCTGTAAGTTTGAATTTGATCATCGGCATTATATCGCCAAACAATTTGCTGATATGGTTGATCTTCTTCTGATACTAAAATTTGACGGTACATTTTTTCAATGTCCGCTGTGAAAACGATTTTAGGGAATCTAAAGTTCAACAAAATGTCAAAAATATCCCGCTGTAGTTTGGGACCTACACCTAAGATAGAGTTTAATGAGATACCACTCAAAGTCCTGCAACTAGCGTCGTACACTACACGAAGCATTGTCGTTGTAGAAGATGGTTTTAAAACTGCGTGATGTGGCAGGAAACACTGTTCGTTTTTTAACAGATTATCTGCGTTCTCACTTAGAGGGGACATGTGTCCTAAATCCTCGTAATTACGCATGAATTCCTTATATTTATTTTCGAATTCTGGATTTAATTTGAATTTCTTTTCCATGGCGAAAAGTCGCGAAATCGCTGCTGGTTTTGAATCGCCTAATGTGGCTTTTGACTTATAAAATGGTAATTTCACAACAAATCGACCATCTGAATCTATTGAATAATTTTCTTGAAAGTGTCTTTCGACAAATTCCTCTTCGGGTGTAAAAATTTCCCTTTTTGCGGCTGGTACCTCTTCCACTTCCCAAAACTTTTTAAGCTCAACATCTACATTCAATTCGTAAATATGGTAGCTAGAGGATGAATTCAAGTTTTCCTGAGTTTCCGGTAATCTTCCAGAAATTAAAAATCCAAAAATGGAGTTTTGAGCTATTAAATTACTTTCAGCACAACTTATTTGACCAGGAAATAGAATTTTCATCCGCAAAATTTATATTACTAAGATGTGAAAAATGTTCCTTTTCAATTCTTTTAATTGGAAGGGGTGCTGTCAACTTATCTAGCACTAAAGCATTTACGGATAGTGTAATATCTGGTTGGAATCTAGAAATTAAACAAATTTCAACACTTCCTTTAGTTAAACCAAGGCTAAATCCAGCAAGACCCGTGATAGGAAACCGG
Source organism: Uloborus plumipes (assembly GCA_038373865.1). Classification (NCBI taxonomy): domain Eukaryota; kingdom Metazoa; phylum Arthropoda; class Arachnida; order Araneae; family Uloboridae; genus Uloborus; species Uloborus plumipes. The sequence continues at coordinate 22,996 of JAXGGA010013195.1, forward strand.
GCATTTTTTCTTTTTAATCCTAATGAATTTAAGCTTGAACTTGATATGAGGGTGGTCATGCTTTCGGAATCACATAAAACTTTAAGAGCTCTCAATTCCCCGTTAGTATCCTTGACGAAAACACAAGCTGTTGGTAATAAAGCGAATTCGGCTCTCGCGACATTCACCGAAGCACTATTTTCTGGAGGTCTTGATAATTTATCAATTGGAGGAGGGTTCGTAACTGGAAAGTTCTGACTTGAACCTTTTGAATGAAAGGCGTTCGCGTGAACATTCTTTTGTTCGTAGTTCTCATGTAACAGGGAATTATGTTTGCGGTTGCAAAACCGACATAAATACGTAGAATTACATGATTGTACATCGGAATGCTTGTTTGATAAGCAGTTAAAGCATAATTTGCATTTATTTACGAATTGCTTGCGATCTTTAACAGTCATTTCTTTAAATTTCGGACACTTGAATAAAACATGCGAAGTATCTTTACATTTCATACACCTAGCACTTAGACTAATTTTATTATTTCTTGAATTATTTTTAGTTTCATTGCATTCGCTTGAATTGCAGAGCTCTAATGAAATACATTTATTGTTCAGAAACTCTAAAAACATTTCGAAAGTAGGAAATTCTTCCTTCGTCGTATGTTTAGCCCATTCTTCCCGCGTTTTGCTATCCAACTTTTGTAATAGAATATAAATAAGCCAAATGTCTCGAGAGTCTGCTTTGGGATCTAAAGATTTGAGACCTCTGATGACTTCGTCGGAAGTATCAGTGAGATTGCGTAAATTAACACAATTAGCATTGACTATATTCGCTTGATCCATGAAAGTTTTAATCAATGAAGAAATTATTTGTTTTTTGTTATCATAACGAGCTAAAAGTTTTTCCCATGCTTCAATATAACCAGTTTCCGATATAGGAATATGCTTTATGATTGTTGCAGGTTCAATACACAATAGCCCCTTAAGATATTGAAATTTCTGAATGTTAGAAAGTTTATTATTTTTATGCACTAAAGAGCTATACAAATCCTTAAATGAAGGCCAATCTTGATACTGACCGGTAAAAGATTCAATATTTAACTTTGGTAATTTAAAGTTATCGCTTATCGTACTGCCGATAGGTACAGAATCATCTCCTTCTATTCTACTTGAACTTAAATTCATATAAACATTCTCAAGAGCTTTAAGAAGCTTGACTTTGGTTGTATAATAAGTTTCTTCGAATTGTACAATTTCCGAGAGTGTTTCCGGAAGTTGAGAATCCAGCTTGTTGAATTCTACAAATATAGACTCTAATCTTTCGAGTTTGGTTTTAAGTTCAAATTTATCAAAGACTCGTTCTTCGTCATCAATAAAATTTGAAATTCGAGTTAAAGCAGCTTTGGACCTGCCGCGGAGAATTTTGAGTGTTTTTTCATCAGTGCTCTGTTGCACGTTTGATGTTGTTTCGTCGGAAACTTCGTCCGTCATTTTGAATGGTAATCAAAGTCAAACTTGGAATTGAACAGAGATACTTATCTTTTATGATGACGCTTCCTTGACTGCCCTTCCATCTCGCCGGTGCCTCCAAATCTTTCTATGTAGGTTGATGTTTTTAAGTAAAGACTGCTAAGTTCAGAAAAGTATCCTGTATTACACATGAAATATATTCATTTAAATTGTACAATGAAGACTGCTACCAACTAGGTAGAAGAATAAACAAAATCGATGCTTTTCAAAACGAGCCGTGGCTGAAAGTTATCATCACTGTCTTTTAGTGATGATCCAAATGAAGAGTCTAGTCAAGTGAAAGTCACTTCAGTTAGCGGAACAGGCATTCTTATAGTACTTGGCATGCGTCGCCCTCTACCGGCTGGCGCATTTGCATATTGACGGAGACATTGCTGATTTTAATGCAACAACTGTGGTTTAGAGCCCTGTAACGAGTTTAGCTTCCATATTCATGGAAGTTTAGATCAAAATTCAGCTAAAGGAAAATACGTCAATCTAAAAAAAATACATTTTTTTTGGCAAAGAGGAAATTGAACCCACGATTTGCATGGCGCTTTGAATAACTCAGCTAGAACTGGGTTGCTAAGCATTAACGCAATCTATATCTATAACTAGCTGTCGTGGCCGTCACGAAACTTTCTTCTATATCTATCTTATGAATTCCGGTTACAAAATAAAATACGTACTCGCCAGAATAATTGGAGACAGCAGCTCCAATTTCCCAATTATCGTAATAACCCTGCAAATGCAGAATCAATGAGCGAAATTGGAAATCATTGCAAAAGCCTTGTTTAGATTAATTGCAAACATTTTATTTGTTAGTAAAAAGAAATTGGCAACAGTTAAAAATTTCAAATCATTGAAAGTTTTCAGCGGTTTTGATAATTAAATAGCGTGAAAGCGATTTTTTAATGAATTAATTTTTCGCATTGTTGACTAAGCGCAAAAATCACCCCACCCTCCCCCTGGGGCGATTGGCGCCAAAATTTAATCGATGCTTGCTTCCATATTGGGTTAGTGTTATTCCAAATTTCATTCAAATCGCAGCAATATTTCCCGAGATACAGTAGGTGCAATGACAAAATAAGCACTTTTGATTGCTCCACCCCCCTTTGAGATATTGACACACAAATTGAATCAGCACCTGTACTCAATAGGGTCTACCTATGGACCAATTTTCGTTTGATTCCGCCGGTTACTTCCTGAGATATAGCAGTCACCACCGCGCAGAACACGTGCGATTGCTCCACCCCCCTTGGAGATATTGACAAACAAATTGAATCAGCACCTGTACTCAGTAGGGTCTACCTATGGACCAATTTTCGTTTGATTCCGCCGGTTACTTCCTGAGATATAGCAATCACCCCCGCGCAGAACACGTGCGATTGCTCCACCCCCCTTGGAGATATTGACAAACAAATTGAATCAGCACCTGTACTCAGTAGGGTCTACCTATGGACCAATTTTCGTTTGATTCCGCCGGTTACTTCCTGAGATATAGCACTCACTCCCGCGCAGAACACGTGCGATTGCTCCACCCCCCTTGGAGGAATTCGCTAAACAAAGTCAGGTGCACCAGTTCACATGGTGGTACATATGTGCAAAAATTTTTGTTCGATTTCATGCAGTAGTTTTTGCTCTAGCGCGGCCACAAAAACTGGTCACACACATACAGACTCACACACAGACACACACACACACACACACACAGACAGACATTTTCCAAAAATGGTCGAAATGGACTCAGCGCACCTCAAAACGTGCAAATCCGTCAAAATTCGACATTCGAAAATTTTCACGAAACCAATACTTTCTTCTATATATTAGATATAGAAGAAAGTAAAAATGAGTGTATGTATACTTGTTCTCTATACAAATTCACAGTTTACGTCAGATTTTCATCAAACTTGACACAGAGGTTCCTTGATGCCCTAGAATTCTCATAGGCGGGGTCTTGAAATTTTAAAAAATCTAAAAAGCTCAAATTTAAATTTTTTGTCAAAAAATGACCCTTTTACAGGAATCTAGCCTATTTATATTGTAATCGAGATAGGCCTTTTAGCATACAAATTGATGAAATTTAAGATTTTTGAATATGAGTATTTTCCAACAATGATTACGATTAAAGTAATGAATTTTCAATTTAAGGCTCACCTATTTCCTTTTAGCATTGAAATAAGTAAAAAACAATCATAATTCATGTTAAGGCGCCTATATATACGAGCCGGCGCATCAAGATTAAGTTTCACCACTTTGGATCCAGCGCGTGTTGGTGTGTTTGAGTGGTTGTCTTTTCTGGCCAGTAATCGCGTTTTGGTAATTTTTCACTGTGAGCAATTATTAGCGGCACGTGGATTTGGCAAAGCTTAGCAATGCGCCAAAACTTTTTTCTGGTAACCCTACTCCGCAACAATGAAAATTTGAAAGTAAAAGTTAAGGAATTGGATCCAAAGTGGTGAAACTTAATCTTGATGCGTCGGCCTGTCTATATAGCGGCTCTAATTCATGTGGACTTTATAAAAAGAACCACAGATTTGAATTTCAAATTTGCAATGAGACGACAGTTGCGTCTGTAATGGAGATAAGCCTTCAGAACGAGAAATAGATTTATTTCTGAGTTATAATAATTTTTACTTTGTAGGTGGGAACAATTAATAGAGAAAAGTTAATATTTTAAATTTGGCGGGTGAAATTGATGCAATTTTTTCACTTCCATGTGCATATATTTCATGCCAGTGGACACGGCAAAGCACAGACAACATTTATCTTTAATTTTCACCTTTTAATAAGACTATTTTTCTGTAAACGTTTAACTTTCTGTAATATTTTAGTTTTTTTCAAAGTTTGTACCTAAGAGACAGATTGATGCAAATTATTTTATACCCATATGAATAGAACTCTTTCAAACTTTTTTCCCCTGAATGCTATGTTGCATTAATAAGCACCCGGGTAACGCCGGGTATTAAGCTAGTGTGTAATAAAATGGCAAAATTAATTGAAATAGATGCTCCCAATTCGTTTAAATATTTTTGAAAAGTTATCCTGAGATAAACCAATATGAAAAAGCTTTCTTCTCTGATTGTAGCAACAACATAACTGTAGTTATCAATCCATCAATGAGTTTAAATCTCAAAAATTAGGAAACTTGGCTCGCGCGCGCGCGGAATTCTGCCAAAGAATTTTCAGGACCATGGTGATGCGAACTCACAGTCATCGGATTACCAGTACGACGCTCTAACCCAGGACTTCCCAAACTGCGGACCCCTTGGAGACTCGTTGACGTTTCGTATTGGGGTTCATGTGGACTTATGCCCATAGCATCAAATTTCCTGCGAAAACATATTGTCGCATTCACCGGCCATTTCTCGTGATGGAGAAAAAACATGATACTGTCTGATTTTCTTAAGTAAAACCTTTCGCGTATTTACGCATGCGTCAGACTTTCTCTGATCTTACCAAAATAGGGATGATAGGTAAGATAACAATAAGGGGAAGAATAATCAGAAGCATTTTGAGCCGTATCAAACTGTAGAACGATGCCAATTTCAAATACATAGTTTAGTTGAATCTGTCGCAAGAATAGCAAAAAATGCAAGTTTTAAATTGAAAACTTCGGAAAGTTCCCATTCACAACCCATCACCCGTTTTTTAAGTGAAATGGTTCACGAGTGCTAGACGCGGTTTTTAAGGACGCACAGTAGGGTGGAGCGAAAAACAAAAATTTTGGAATTTTATTCTGTAATACCCGGCAAAAGCTGTGCATGCGTAAGTACAAAACACATGTAAAATATTATCAAGTTTGAACAACTCATATTAGGGTCCTACCAGGGCTTGAATTTCTCTAAAAATACGAAAAAAATGTCAATTTTCTAAAATTTTTTGGAAAATATAAATAATCACCATTTTTGTTCTAATACCATTAAGGCTACAGTGGACAAATAAAATTGATTTTTTTCAATTATTGATTTATATGTCTAAAACTAAAATTGAAAACTTCGGAAAGTTCCCATTCACAACCCATCACCCCTTTTTTAAGTGAAATGGTTCACGAGTGCTAGACGCGGTTTTTAAGGACGTACAGTAGGGTGGAGCGAAAAACAAAAATTTTGGAATTTTATTCTGTAATACCCGGCAAAAGCTGTGCATGCGTAGGTACAAAATACATGTAAAATATTATCAAGTTTGAAAAACTCATATTAGGGTCCTACCAGGGCTTGAATTTCTCTAAAAATACGAAAAAAATGTCAATTTTCTAAAATTTTTTGGAAAATATAAATAATCACCATTTTTGTTCTAATACCATTAAGGCTACAGTGGACAAATAAAATTGATTTTTTTTCAATTATTGATTTATATGTCTAAAACTTTGTGTGCTTGTAGTATTGTATATTTACCACATCTAAAAGCATAAAAAATACAAATTAGTGCAAAAACAATGAATACTTTTTTTCAAATTTCAAATTTAAATATTTCTTCAACAAAATTTCAAAATGTTCCAGGCGTCACATTTTTTTTTTAAACTTTGAATTTCCACTTAATTTCCAATCATTGGGCATGATGGCACAAAACAATGCATTATATGCAATATTTTATGAGATAGTTTATAAAAGAGGGCTGAAAATAACAATTTTCAGTTGAAAAAAATCATATAAATCTTCATTTTCAGCCATCTTTTATAAACTATCACATAAAACATTGCATGTAATGCATTGTTTTATGCAATCATGCCTAATGATTGGAAATTAAGTGGAAATTTAAAGTTTGAAAAAAAATTGCGACGCCTGGAACATTTTGAAATTTTGTTAAAAAAATATTTAAATTTGAAATTTGAAAAAAAAGTATTCATTGTTTTTGCACTAATTTGTGTTTTTTATGCTTTTAGATGTCGTAAATATGCAAAAATACAAGCACACAAAGTTTTAGACATATAAATCAATAATTGAAAAAAAAATCAATTTTATTTGTCCACTGTAGCCTTAAAATGCTTCCTTTTAACACTCTTTTCATGTATCTTCAAAATTATTTACATTCTATTCAGTATAAAGTTCTTACATAAACCGTAAAGTTCCGTGAAATTAACCAAAAATTGACTTTTTTAACCATTTTTTGCACATAGCAACAATTCTTCTTTTTCATTCCAGATACATTTTTTTGCAATGAATGGGCAAAATGCAGCTTTTAGTTGTAAATGCAGTTATATTTAGTTACATGAACAGCCCAGAACGCACCACAAGGGGGTAGTTGCATTTCGGGTGTCATTCTGCATTTTCCATCCACCCAGCCACGTTGTTTACATATTTCAACATATTTATACTGATGCCATTACTATCTGATGTTAAACAGGTTTCTCCTTTTGAATCAAAGTTTGAAGTTAGACATATGACTCAGTTTTGGCATTGATGATTGCGAGCCATAAAGTTTTTCATTTAAATTCATATCTTGTCTTTTCCTTCAATAGCAGTCTACCGACTCACTAATCAGTTTTAAACCCTTAAAACAGTCGGAGTGTAGAAGAGGTACACTTAATGAATCACTGATAAAGTGCAACTTGTTTTTGAAAAGTTAACTTATAAACGTTGCCAGAACTCGGTGGAAGATATCGAAGCTTTAAAAACGGATTTAAAAAACGAGTAAAAGTACTTGATGGACATAGTCAATGTAATACAAAAAGAAAAAAGTGACCCTGATATCACTATCAAAAATCGGAGATCTTTCAGTCATTAGCGTTCGTTAATTTGAGCTAACAGAGTTTTAAATCTGTTAATTTTCAAGATGAATTTCTAATGAGATGAAGATACTCGTCAGTTATATCTTTAAATAATATAATGGCTCAAGAAATTAGAAATTTAAAAAAAAGAAAAAATTTCCGTGAAACATGAAATTGTATGTATAATGAAAGTTACGCAATCGATAATTCATTTAATTGATGATCTTCTCTTTTTCGTGGAACCGCTGATTCGAAGAAATGCCTGCTTTGTTAATTTTGAGAACTTGTAATTGGCCATGGCAGTGGACGATAATCAAACTGTAAAGGAGTTGGGTTACGGAAAGGCATACAACATCAGAAAACACTTTGATAACTAAATGAGAACCTTTATGATTAATATTAAGTTTTCGAAGTTCAAACTATGAGATTTTTTCAATTAACACCATTAATGGGAGGGTATAACTTTGATATACCCCCCAAAAATTACTCGCCAAATCTGGAACTCCCTACGGACTCTTTAGGGTTGCTGTTTCCTATTTTGGTGTTGCCAATTTATGTTTTTACAGCTAATTTAGGTTTTTGCTGTTGCCAAATTTAGTATTTTCTTGCATTTGTACCATTTTTTGAGTTTATTTTTTGAAGTTTTGTGGCAATAATTTTTGTGGCAACAGGTTTTTTGCTTGGCGAGAAAAAAAAGTCGCCAAATTTCCGATTTGGGGCTTATATCAAAGTAGTTCCAATGGGAGGAAAGTAAACGGGTCATTTTCAAAATTGGGTGTCATTTGAAAATTTGAAATGTGTAAAAAAAAAATCTATGGATCAAGTATAATTCTGGAAAATAATTAATCAAACATACTTATATTACACTATTTTAATAATTTTCGTACAGTTTCTCTTGAAAAAATTTTCATGTCTGATTTGTCATGTCTGTTACTAAATATGGTAACAGACATGACATTTTAAGAAAAAAAAAATTATGGGGCAAAAAATTCTACAAAATTATTAAAAATTCTACTTGATTTAGAGTACAATCCCACTAAACTAAATTATCTAGCTGAAATAATTAATTAAAAAAATATTTTATGCAAGTAATTAAGGTAACAGACATGACATAATAAAAATATACAAACAAATAAAAGACTTCTGCTTCCTTTAAAGAAAACTGAACATTCAAAATGACTGTTGCTATTTCTTGTTTCCATGTGCTTCAGTACTATAGAAGTGTTGTCATTCCAGAATTCAATGCACAAGGTTTAAAAATTGTAAAAATGTGTATGGTAACAGACATGACATTAATTTCTGGACAACTCTTTGATATTAGTTTAAAAATTAAAATTTTCACTTTTATTCAAATTAACTTTATTAAAATGTAATTTAAAGTATGAAGCATGATTGCAAAATATGGCAGAGTGGAAAATTTGACTACTAAATTCAAATTCTTGTGGTTCAACTTCAGTCTTTATTTTTTGGACAGCTGTATTTTTCGTTCCTCTTCAACTCATTCCTAAAAAACCCATTTTCTTAACAAAAAATATTATTAAAAATTATAATGCATGTACTGGAAATTGTCTGCTAATAAACAAACCAAAAAGTAAATTTATTTTAAGTTACTCAAAATTTTTTTAAAAAATATTTTTTGGCGGACAGCAAATGGCACCGAAAAATGAAAATGACCCAAACACGCGATGACCAGTCAATTTATTCTTATTGTTTTAAACTTTTATAGAATGTGTAATTTTTAATATGATTACAGCTCTATGGAAATTTTCTTTCACGGAGATTTTCTTTCTTTTTTTTTTAATTTTTAATTTCTTGAACTATACAGAAACGTATTTTTAATGATATAACTCACGAGTATCTTTATCTCATTAGAAACTCTGCTTGAAAATCAACAACTTCATAACTCTGTTAGCTCGAATTAATGAAAGCTAATGACTGAAAGGTCTCCAGTTTTTGATAGTGAGATCAGAGTCAATTTTTTCCTTCTGTATTACTTTGACAATGTCCATCAAGTACTTTTATCCGTTATTAAAGCTTTGGTATCTTCCACCGAGTTCTTGCAACGTTAATAAGACAACTTTTCAAAAACAAGTTGTACTTTATCAGTGATTCAATAAGTATACCTCTTCTACACTCTGACTGTTTTAACTGTTCAAAACTGGTTAGTGAAACGGCAGATTGCTATTGAAGGAAGAGACAAGATATGAATTTAAATGAAAAACTTTATGCTCGCAATCGTCAATGTAAAAACTGAGTCATGAGTCAAACTTCAAACTTAGATTCAAAAGGAACCTGTTTAACACCAGATAGTAATTGCATCCGTATAAATGTGCTGAAAATATGTAAACAACGTGGCTGGCGTTTTTAAAAAGTCACCAACTGTCGCGTTTTTGCGTGTCTCGCGGAATTGAAAGCTCCGAGAGAAACTACGCGAAATAGTCAGGGTTACCACGCTTGGCACGCCTTTCGCCCATTTAGCGAGAAAAGGGTACCTAAAGCACAGATTAACCAAATATCATATCAATTGCGTTATTGCATCGTTCTTTTTAAAGTGTTTCATTTCGGAAAATGTATTGTTTTGTTTTTAAAGCTAGGAAAGAAAACTTTCTTCTTCTTTTAAACTTTGGTAAGATTTCTGTTGGTTTCTGTGAGCAACAAAATTGTTCTTATTTTCTCTTTTGGCTTATTTTTGTGCATCTCCCCTTGGGGTTGCACTCGAATGTTCCAAGGGGGTGTTTTACCCCTTTTATGGAATAAATCAGTGTTCATTTCAATGCAGACAAAAGTGATATGAACTGGCGCGACCACTTGGCAATATATCGCCAAGCTTTTGGTCGTCAAGTATTTGCCGCCAATTTGGCGATATATCGCCAAGTTGGCGAAAAAATTGTTTTCTTTTTTTTATTTGGACTCAATTTAGCGCTATTGGCGATATTTTGCGAAAAATCCACTGAATGATGTTAAAATCGGCGACATTTAGGAGATTAATCATTGTGAAACATTTTTTTTTTGCACTGTTTCGGGGCAAACTAGGGATATAAATGTTTGAACTGTTATCTTGCTCACTCCAAGCACTATTTTAGCACTTAAAGGCATCTACTAAGAAATTTGCACGTAAAATTAAGTAGCGTGGGGTCCATACCAGATTTTTATATCATACTTTGAAGGAATTATAGTTGAATTACAACTAAAATGGAGCATTTTTTCTGCTATATCAATTATTTTACAAATGAACTTTTAATTTTATACCACGGGCAAAGCCGTGCGGGTACCGCTAGTACTATGTAGATTGCGTTACGTTAAGTTTTATAGATTAGTGCTTAACATAGGCAAAGAGTCGAGATTGATTAAACGGCTGGCTTAATTCAGTAAATTTAACGCGTTTTAGTATGAACACAGAAGTGACGATCTGAGAATGGATTTATGTGTATTATTTCATACAAATCATTTAAAAATTACGTATGGAATATGAAAAAAAAAAAAAACAAGTTTGCCCGATTTATATACACAGTATTAAAAATGGCACTGCGTACACCCCCTCCCTCTTTTTTCGCTTGTTCATTCGTTTATTAATATATCCAGTCGCGAAATATTCTAGTTGGAGAAATTTTTGTTGAGCCTCAATTCTAAATTCTTCTGCATATTGAAAAACTCATCATATACGCCTCAAATCTACATTTTTGGAAAATGGGGAATCTCGATTTACCAAATGGAGCCCCGGATTTTGCTGACTCATAAAATACGAACATGCATACATACCTACATTTAATAATAAAATATAAAAAAAAGCTTTTCAAATTTAAAGACTATTTCTAGCAGCGTGATTCGTACTAAAAAGTATGAAATAAAATAAATATATAATTTCTAGATCACAACTGTTAAAAACTTTAGTTGATCTAATTATATCTTTATATGTTAATTCAGACGCAGCAAATAAATTTTAAATTAAAAATTTGAGAGACGAAATTGTCGATACGTTTAAAGCTATTCACAGTATAAACTGTATACCGGAAAAATTCTAAGATTTTTGTTTTTTTTTTTTTTAATGTGAAAAAAAATATGCCAACTAAGGTTTTGAAATTACTATTTGCCAGGAAAATAGTAAATTCCATAGAATGTTATTTTGATCCGTAATATTAGTAAAAAAAATGTTAAAAATCGGACTGTAAAAATGTATTTCCTAGACCCGATACGCTCTACATTTTTATTGAAAATAATAGTAATAGTAATAAAAAATGTCAATTGCAAATATTTTTGAATATTTTGAAAAAAAAAAAATGATTTTTAACAAAAATTTAGCTATTCAAAGCATTTAATTTGTCATAAATCAGCTTTTCCATTTTTTAATTTTTTCCAGAATGCCTCCCGATCCCTCCGGCCCAACCGTATCAAAGTTTTCGGAAATTTTACATCTCTACTTTTCCCATAACTGCCGATGTATTTCCTGTTCCACTCCTTACAAGATTTTCTTTTAGAGACATTCTCACCTTTAAATCACCTTGATAATAAAAGTGATTGTTTTTATGATAGTAAAAGTCTTCGTGATCTCGATTTTCTCGAAGGATCTGCTTTTGTGATTGTGATTTTGTGATGGGTTCGTTTATGTGTGACTCTTCCGTGTTAGACTCCATTCTTGGACATAACGATTTATTCTTTTTGATTGTATTATTCGCAAAAAGGAAAATATAAGCAGATGAATATTAGTACATAATTCGCCATTGAAAAATATTCAAGAGTGTTAATCATTAGTTTTGACCTTAATTGTAGAAATTTATTTGCATACGGTACGTGCGCCAATTGAAAATTTCATTAAAATAAGAAGGCGGAGTTTAATTCGTTCTGCAACTGTGATTGGTGCGATGAAATGAGGAGAGAATGTTATCTTCCAAACAAGGATGCGCTGTAAGATAAATTTTCTCAGAAATGCGAATCACGATAGGAATCTCTTTCAGTTCCTCGATATTAAGAGTGACCTTGTATGCAAGTAGATAGTATCAGATGTTAATTAATAGCCAATTGAAAACATTAATGATAAGACGTACATTAAATATTTTAACATTAATGCTTGAGTGAACCAATAAATTAAAAGTAATTTAAATTATTAAGTACCGTGGATAGTTTGTTTCTTGGTCAGTGATTCACGTGTTTTACTGTTGCCTATTGAAGTAGAAAAGATCCTATCTGGAAGGAAATAATGGGCCATTCCAGCCTTACGTGTGTGACTTTTTGACGCCATTTCTTCGCAAATAACAATAAAAACCAGGACGATATTGTTTATATATTTCTTAGGCAGGGATTCAAGTGAAACAGGCCATCGCAAATTACAATCGCTACCGGAAATGAATTACATTAGAACTTTTCTTGATGAAAACATCGTGACGTCAGCGTGACGTTTGCCTATGAAAAACGAGCTAGATAAAACGTCACAGCCTACTTGGCGAATAAGAGGAGATAGCTGAGTGCTTGTGAGCTCTTATTGGCTCCACCCGTAGTGACGTCATGCCAAGTTAAGTTGATGATAATGTAATTCACTTCCAGTAGCGATTGCATTCGAAGCGATCGCAGTGCTGTTTCACTTGAATCCCTGCATTAGTGGTTGCTGTTGGAGTAACAGAAGATATGCAAAAGTTGTAATGCGGCGTTATTTTTTTCATAGGATAAGTTTGAATTTTTTTATAAAATTTTAAATACAGCCTTACGTGTGTGACTCGGAAAATCTGAAAATAAGCTATACCTCATATTATTTTGTAATTTCCTGTGAAGTTTTAAAAGATAAATGAACGGTGATTTTTGTGCATGTGTCTAAGTATACTAAGTAAGTATTCCACATATTACTTTTTTTCTAAACTTCGTAGAGTA